>APFE030691752.1:0-11232 GCA_000404065.3 Pinus taeda | reverse complement strand
AGATCTCCTTTTGAGACCTATTGTGGTTTCATACCAAGGTCTCCTTTGGATTTTGTCTTTGGTAAAGATACCATGGTTGATGAACACAATGATGTGGACAAGGCAACTAGGTTCATTGAACGGATCTAGGAAATCCACCAGGCAGTACAGGAATAGCTAGAAAAGAGCCAGGCCAAGTACAAGGCTAGGCATGACAAGCATCGAATGGAGCATAGTTTTCAAGTTGGAGACCAAGTCTCGTTGTATATCAATAATAACAGGATGCAAGCTGAAGGTAAAAAGCTAAAACCTATCAGGTATGGACCCTTCAGGATACTTGAGAAGATTGGTGAAAATGCTTTTTGCCTTGATATACCAGCTTACATGCACATCTACTCAGTCGTGAACACAGATTGCTTGAGGTTGTTAGAACCTTCAATGGTTAAGGACCCTGAAGAGCAGAGTCAATTACCTTCTGTTGATGACCTACTACCTGAATATCTTAATGAGTTACGGGAAGACACAGTGCTAGACAGGAACGTAAGGACGACGCGCAGTGGACAGGTGGAATACTTCAGGATTGGGCCTAAAGGTTCGAAGCCGGGCAGTGCGAAGTGGTTTGAGATTGGGCAGGTGAGATAGAAATTTCCTCACTTAGTCGGTGCTTGAAGAAAACCAACTTTTGGTGGTCCAAAATCTTTTTCAGTAGGGAGGCCATGATCCGAATCGGATCCATAGAAAGACTATCAAGAACCATGACTGAATCAGGCCGAACAAATCTCTAGTGAAATCCAAAACAGTATCAAAAACACCTGGAACCAGTGGCCATGGCAGCCGACATGGAACGACGAGGACCTCAGTCAAAGCGCGCAAACCAAGGCCCATGGAGACCGCACAGGTGGCCAAAGTAGCCCCTGGGAGCCCCGGATCAGGAAAAGGAGGTGATTTTCGATGCGTGATTAGCGCCTAGTACTAATCGCACATCGCTGGGTGAACAGGGCCAAAATGGGAAAGCCCGAGCACCCAGTCGCATGGGCGAACCAGAGGACCGCGGGCGGAAAAAGGTAGAAGTGCTAAAGTACAAAGGCAGGACCCGCACCCTGGAAACCGATGGTTTCGATTGGGGCGCCCTTGAATAGTAAGAGGTTTTGGACAAGAGCAGAGCGATCCCATACACCGATTGACACGTGGCAGCGAAGGAGAGAGAAAATCGTCGTTGATCGGGCGTTATCGGTTGAGCAAGTCAACCGCACTCGATGTGCATATGACGTTGAATCTTGAGGAGCCCAGATCGGATGGCTGAGATTGCACTCGATAGAAAGAAGCGGAATCGACAGGGAATTAAGCCGCATTCTAAAGGGATTTGGAATCCTTTTGACCGCCACGGTGGAGAAAGAACGTATCCACGGCGTAACTGAAGAAACGAACCGACGAAGCATGCTGGCACCAGTTAGATGGGGACACGTGGCCACTCTTTGGGAGTTCATGCTGACGCCAAACAGGGGAACTCCAAGCACAGCTACGAAAGGAAAATCGGGGCAGGCGGGAGAGGAACCAAATAGGCATAGGGATCGAATGGCTAAAGCCATGAACAGAGACAGTTGATTGGAGGAAGAGTTGATGGGGAACCCGAATTGAGAGGAGTCCAAGCGACTAGGAGAGACAGTGAACAGTGAACCCTGAGAGGAGGATTGAACACAGAGAACAGTAAAGCCAAGCAGATGAGATAGAGGGTCGAGCTAACCACAGGCAGCGTCGAGCACTGGAGAGCTTGAAGATTCAAGCCTTCCCATAGGGGAATCTGTCTGGACTGAGCATCACATTTGGCTCTTTCCACTGTAGACCAAGGGTCACAGAGCTAGTAGGAAGAAAAAGAGTTTGTGTACTCCGAGTGGCTTGGGGAATCCAAGAACCACCCTACCAAGCAAAACCTACTTCAGGAGAACTCATATTGAGTCCTTGTATTATAATTTCTCTGCTGTAAGACACAATAAAATAAGGCCACCACTGAAGCTGGACCAGAGACGTAGCCCTAGAGAATAGGATGAACTCTTTATTAAAAAATGTTTGTGTCTTTGTGTTGCTTATTGTATTTCTCTACTGTCTTTCCACTCATTTTCTGTGTACTGGCAATCTGATCGATGCGTTGTTTCAATAACACAGAATACACACACCAGCACATGAGTCTGTAATACATTTTGTTTAATAAATATTCAACTAAGGTCACTCATAGGGTGATTATCATATCAACTTGGATGACATCCTGATCTTCAGCCAGAGTTAGGAAGAGCACCTCCACCACATTCGACAAGTTCTCCAAACACTGTGACAACACAAGCTATGTGCCAATTTGGAGAAATGCACTTTTTCCATAACCCAGGTTTAGTATTTGGTATACATTATTGATGAACGAGGGGTGAATATGGATCTAGCCAAGATCCAAGTCATTCGAGATTGGCCAGCTCCAACCACTCTGACAAAGCTCCGTAGATTTATGGGTCTTGCCAATTTCTATGCAGGTTCGTGTTGGGATTCTCTCATATCACTTGGCCCTTGAGTCAAGTCACCAAAGGAGGAGCGAAAGAAAAATTATTTTGGTCTAAATCTCAACAGAAGGCATTCACAAAGTTGAAACATCGCCTCTACTTTGCACCAGTGCTCACATTACCAGACTTGCAACAGCCATTTGAGATTGAGACAGATGCCTTTGACTATGCTAATGGGGCAGTCCTTACTCAACATGGGCATCCAGTGCCATATCACAATGAGACTCTTTCAAACACAGTCCAGAAGTATCCCACTTATGACAAAGAGATGTATTCCATTATGCAGGCCTGCTGAAAATGGAAGCATTACATTTTGGGGAAGGAAATGGTCATCCACACAGACCACCAGCCCCTCTAGTTCATACATACGCAAGGTAAGTTGTAGAATGATCGCCATCAAAAGTGGTCCACATACCCGCAACAGTTCCATTTGAATATCAAGTATAAGAAGGGCAGTACCAATAATGTTGGAGATTGCCTCAGCCGACCACAGATCATGGCATTATCCACCGTGCTCAACTTTTGTGGGCACAAGACTTTTGATTGCCCACTTCTCTACAAAAGCGACCCAAAATTCGGCCACACATACTAGACGCTCTTGGAGGGTGAGCAAGTTCCAAATTTTCACATCCAATATGCCTTGTTATGCAACCTAGGACAGCTTTGTGTTCCTTCAAGCGAGCGTGCCAAGATGATTTGGGAAGCGCACTGCAATCGAGCCGCTGGGCATTTCGGGGTCGAGAAAATGGTGGCAGTATTGCAGAAGTATTTCTATTAGCCGAATCTTCGACGGGATGTCGTGAAGTACATCAAATCCTACACAGCATGCACCATTTCCAAACCGAACATCAAGAAGCAAGGCCTCTATACTTCGTTGCCTACCCCTAGTTGACCTTGGGAATCCATCTCCATGGATTACATGTCGGGCCTTCCTTCTACTAAGCATGGCAACGACTGTGTTTTTGTGGTCGTCGATAGATTCTCAAAGATGGCCATAATGGCGGCCTATAAGAAGAACATCACAACAGAAGCCACTCCTAAACTCTTCTTTGAACAAGTGTGGGTAAACTTTGGGATCCCACAGTCTATCATCTTGGATTGGGACAGCAAGTTCCTCAGTACATTTTGGTCCAGTCTTTGGTCGATGTTGGACACCAAGCTCAATAAGTCCACATCTTTCCATCCCCAAACTCATGGCCAGACAGAGGTCGTCAATAGGATGATCATACACATTTTGCGCATGTACAACTCAAAGCATCCACACACATGAAATGAGAGCCTCACCCATGTATAGCATAGCTATAACTGGGCTCTCCACAGCTCGACTGGCCACAGACCTTTTCAGGTGGGCTTGGGATTCTAGCCGCTATGTCCCATTATTGTGGCCATGCCATTTGCAACTACTCAGGCAGATTCGGCTCATGTCCATTCTGAAACCGATAAGGCCAACAACTTCATTGAGCACATCCAACATATCCGCTAGCAGATCCATGACATTCTGGAGAAATCAAATTCCAAGTACAAGCAGCGACATGATCAACATCAGGTGCCACACAAGTTTCAGGTGGGTGACAAAGTTTGGTTGCATTTTCAAAAGGAACACCTTACCAGAGCCTATCGGAAACTCAAACCACTCTGATATGGTCCTTACACCATTACCAAGGTTGTGGGAGACAATGCATTTGAACTCAACATCCCCCCATTCCTTGTCCTGCACCTAGTGTTCAATGTGGACCGCCTTCAACCATACTTCCCACCATTGCTAGACACATCGGACATTGCAGAACAGTTCACACCTACAGAGTTAAATCCAGATTGCATGGAACAAGCCACAATTGATCGGATCATGGACATGCAGATCAAGAATACTCGACAGCAAAGGATCCAACTATATCGAGTTGTCAAAGCATACCAACTCCTTCACCAGGGCAAGTGGCTCACTAGGGACCAAGTTCAGCAGAAGTTTCCTCATCTCATGGAGGAACTCAACGCAATGGGGACCATTGCTTCCTAAGGGGGGAGGAATGATATCAATGGATATTGGTGGCCACCCACCTATTCCACTTGAACCCCCACTATTGTTTCTTTAAGTTTTTCATTTTCCTTATTTGTAGCACAATTTACTATTTTTGGCAATTTTTCAAGTTCTGAACTTCTGGAGTCGTTTTGAGGCCCTAAACGACATTGTCTTGGAAAACCAAGAGCAAAATCAATCTTGAATTGATGTAGCTTAGTAAAAATTTGTATTCCTCGGATAGATGTTTCTAACGAGGTATTGTGCGCATCAAACAGAGATCGTATGCCAAAGTTACGACCCCAGGAAATTGATGTACCAATTTACCCAAATGGGGCCCATAGTTTGGCGCTTCATCTCCTAGGGTTAGGTTTTTGGATGTTTATGATTTTCCATTGTTTCTCAACAATAAATAGGCCTTTCAGCCTCATTGTAACACAATTTAGAGGCATGTAGCTACCACATCTCTTCTTAGAGATAAGCTACCATCGCCCGAGCGAGTCTTATTTCCATTCTGTTGTAAGCATATTTCATTATTTGGTATTAATAAAGTGAAGTGTTATTTCTACTGCATCTTTGTATTTATGGTTATATCTGTAATATGTTGCACCTATTTAAATCTGGATCAAAGTACCGATGAAGAGCCTCCGCCAAAGGAAGCAAAGGAAGTAGAAAAGCCTGACAACACCAAAGTAGAATCACCATAAGAGGAAAGGCCCAACGAAGAAAAGAAGACATGACCACAAGTCAAGATTGCAACCATTTCATCCATGCCCAAATATTACACCTTCAAGGTCAAGGGAGTCATCAAGGGACAATGCATCACAGCCCTAATTGATGGAGGAGCCACACATAACTTCATTGATGCAGAGCTTGTAGCTAAAAGGGGACTTCCCACCAAAGAGTTCAAGGGCTTGGATGTGATAGTTGTGGATAGGTACAACTTAGATTGCACACGAATGATTCTAGGTTTGAGTGTAACTCTTAGTAATTATACGTTTACCAGTGATTTATATGTAATAGATCTTAAAACCCTCAACATGGTACTAGGAGTTCAATGGTTATATTCATTAGGCAAATATACGATGGACTACCAAGCATTGGAAATGGAATTTAGAGCACCAAATGGTAGTAAGTTCGTATTAAGAGGCATGTCAAATGGTGGGTCATAGGTCATTTCATCCAAAAGGATGGAGAAGCCCTTTTTAGGCATGGGGATATAGCATACACAACTGAATGTAAGGTTATGACCCAAAATACCCCTAGCAATGACAAAACGCAATATAGGGTAGATATTCAACTAGTGTTGGATAGGAACGCTCAGGTGTTTGGTGGCATTCCTCCAAGATTGCCTCCTAAAAGAGGATTTAAGCGTACTATTGAATTGGAAGGAGCTAAGCATGTGATCATGTTAATTTTAGGTATGTTCTATGCTTAAAGCAATTTATTTCAATTTTCATTATTAGCTCAATATATTTTCGAGATTAGCAATCACATCAGCATTAAAGTAAACTGCAAATAGAACATAAACATAAATCGTAGACACAAGCATGTGACGCTAGCCAGGGACAAACCCCAATGTGGGGAAACCCTTGATCAATTCTTCTTATATGTTCTTCAATAGTTGAATAGAGAGAGAGAAAGAGAGAGAGTACGTTTACAACAGAAGTCAACACTTTGACTCATCTATGTAAGAGCATAGATCATCTCTAAGAAGATGATACATGAGATCAATTGAAGACATGCTGCTTCAACTGATTCTCCAAGGTGACTCCTTCATCTATCGTTGTGTTGCATTTTGTCATCATGTTGCACCTCACCGCGTTGCACCATGTTGTACCCATCATCACTATGTTTCATCTCATCACGCTTCATTAATCATGATTGTACCCATCACTATGCTGCATTATGTGCCATTGCTACACCATGTTGTCGTACTGACCTATGCTCTGGCTGCACCTTGCTTGCTTATTTTCCCTAGCATGCTTGTTGTCCCTAGCATGCTTTTTGTTGCATGTTAGTTGTCCCTTGCATGCTAGCTGTAACATTGCATGCTTGGTGTATTTGTTGTTAAGTACCATACAACTATCTGATGTCCCTTGCATGCTGCTCTCCTTCAGAGACAGATGCTCCGAAGTTCCGTCAGTTCCTAGCAGTTCTGACAGTTCCCGGCAGTTCCGACAGTTCCGGCAATTCCGACAATTTCGGCAATTCGGATGTTCCCGACAGTTCAGGAAATTCTGGCAATTCCGACAATTCGTGGCTATTCTAGCAGTTCCTGCAATTCTAGCAATTCCCGGCAGTTCTGGCTTTCCCCGACAGTTTCGATAGTTCCAACAATTCTGGTTGTTCCTGGCAGTTCTGGCAGTTCCAGCAATTCTAGTAGTTCTGACAATTTCGGCAATTCCAGATCTTCTCGGCAGTTCCAACAGTTCCCAACAGTTTTGGAAGTTCCTGCAATTCCGGCAGTTCCTGGCAGTTCTGACTTTTCTTGGCAGTTCCGACAATTCTGGCTGTTCCTGGCAATTCCGGCAATTCTGACAATTCTGACAATTCTGACAATTCCGACAATTTCGGCTATTCCCACCAGTTCTAACAGTTCCAGCTTTTGTCCTTTGGATTAGGGCAGCATTATCCCTTAGGATCTCTCTTCCTACTAAAACCCAAAGACAAGTAGAAAGGAAGAGATCCCAAGTGTGTTGAAATGACTTGAAGGCCACCTCTATTTATACTAAAACATTGAGCACAAGTGGGGTTTATTTGGTTGCTGGCTGACCTTGACAAATTGTCCCATAACACAAATAAATTCATATCTCCATGAATACTTATCAGAATCGGATGATCTTTAGATCAATCCTACACCTCTCGATGAGAGGGATCCAAGAAAAACATCAGCTTCCATTAATAAAAAGACCCACATGGAGTTTGGCCCCAGTTGCCAATTTTAACACTCCCTCTCAACTAGGGAGAACTCCATCCATTGATCCATATGTCTGACTATACTATCTCTGTCATCAGTGCCCTGCACTGCTCTGCTCTGCTGAGCTCTTCTTTCGTCTGTGTTGCTCTACTCTGCTTTGCTCTGCTCTGCTCTGCTGAGCTCTTCTTTTGTCTACGTTGCTCTACTCTGCTTTGCTCTACTCTGCTCTGCTTTGCTGAACCATGAAGAAGAAGAATTGATTGAGAATGTATCATACCATTCTCTACTGACACAAAGTCAATTTCATCTTAATAGAGTGTGCCACATCACTCTTACTGACCCGAAGTCAGTTTTATTGATCCCAAATCAATATCACAAGAGAGCGTCTCAAATGACTCATACTGATCCCATATCAATTTCATTGACCCTAGATCAATGGAGGTCATCCTAGCATAGGGAGTACAGTGGATACATCGATACGTCCATCGATAGTACTACTATGGTCCCTAACCCCATTTCTCTGCTCATTGATCATATGAAAGGTACTTCCCATGAGTCCCAGATTGCATGGGTAGGATGCCTCAATAGGAGAACTAATCATCCTGTCCACAGGAGAATGAATCATCCTGCCCCAAAGTCGCCATGGGAGAACTAATCATCCCGACCCACGGGAGAACTAATCATCATGTTTCATAGTTTCCGCAGGAGAAATAATCATCTCGGCCCACAAGAGAACTAATCATCCTATTTCACAGTTGCCACGGGAGAACTAATCATCCTGGCCCACAGGAAAACTAATCATCCTATTTCACAGTTGCCACAGGAGAAATAATCATCCCGACCCACAGGAGAATTAATCATCCTATTCCACAATTTCCATGGGAGAACTAATCATCCCGGCCCACAGGAGAACTAGTCATCCTATTCCACAGTCGCCACGGGGTATCACAGGGGAAGGTTGAACCTATCATCTTGTACATAGTGCACCACCAGGGGAGGGTGAGTCGCCCTGTGGTCGTATGTTGTGCCAGAAGCATCCCAAGCCCCCAAGAGGTCCCAGAGCTCAATGCATGCAACATGCAAGACCCTTATAAGAAGGTCTCTCAATGACTCAAAGTCGTTTGGGAAAGTCACAGATTTGACCTTTCCCCAGGGCTTTGACAAAATGTTTGCGACCTGTACATCAGTCTTAATGCGATGGAGCCTCCTCACTCATCAACTTACCATATCCCAAATAAAGCAATATCTGATGTCTATCTACTAGAGCAATCATCGATACAGGATTCCTCAATAATTGAATCCCCCCTCTGGTTGTCACAGAGAATCACAGTGGTATTCATCATGTGTACAAACAACTCACTTAAGAGCTTCTGCAACCATGCAGCGTCACACGAGATCATACTCGTAGCTATGTATTCGGTCTCGACAATGCTTATAGCAACTGACTTCTGCTTCCTGCTCATTCATGATATCGAAGCAGAATCCAAAGAGAACTAGCATTGAGAAGTGCTCTAGTGATCCTCCACACTGCCTGCCCAGTTAGCCTTCGAATAATCATGCAGTTTCATATTTCCAGCAGTGTATCTCAATCCATGAGAGATTGTGCCCCGAAGATATCTCAAAATATTCTTGGCACCAATCCAGTGAGGCTCAACCAAATATGAGCTCACCATGCTAACTGCAAAACATATGTCCGGATGGAAGTTCACCGAGAACATCAACACAAATGAGTTTATGAAACTCAGAGGCATTTCCCAAATCTAGTCTGACATCACTATAGTATAACTTCTTAAGATCCTCGAGGTAGTCACAGGCTTGCAGTTTATCATTCCACATACGAAATCCAACTCCCTCTTACTTCTGCAAATGAGAGGGTCTGTACCTGTCAGAAATAGGTCGTCCTCATAAGGTGCTGATATGAGAGGTCTATCATCCACAACCTTCAAACAATGGTTTGGATCAGCTTCACTCTTAGTGAATCTCGGCTTCTATAGAAATTTTGAATAATATGACACTTATTCACAGAGATTATCCTGATCATACATTATTTTCGGAACCATGCACAATACATAATCTCCTCTACGTTGATCATCAATTTAGCAGCATTAAAAACAATGAAACATCAATCACATGCGCACATAGAAGCATCAATCACACATATCAACACAGTATGTATCCGGGGAAAGCATACAGCTGAAAACCCCCAACTATCTGTATATTATATTGATTGAGAACATGTAACAATACATAGTACAATACTCCTCACAAGTACTCAGTACTATCTCCACCTGTTACACACAAAACTAGATCAGATCCGATCAAGTCACAGGTTCAAATCTCCTCCGTTGTTTTGCCTGCCTCTATTGCACAATACTTCAAGGTAATCACTCACACTGGAAATCACGTGAGTAGAGGTTATAATCACTTGGTATTGGCCCATACTGCGCAATCCTCATTGTCATAACTCAATCCCATTGATTGTGCAAATCTCATGCACAACTGATAGTAGCAACTCACCCTTTCACTTACCTCTAACACCTGTCTCCACTGAACTGTCCATGCACTGAGTTAACTGATGTATTCTTTAGTTTGTTTATGAGTTAATAATTAGTGAATTAATTAATATTTAATTCACACAACTCATCACTAGTGTATTCTTCAGTTAGACTGAATACAACTAGTTCAACTGAACTTACCCTGTAAATTCCTACACACAACTCCATCAACTCCACATCCAACTCCATAGAACTCACATGCATGAGTTCTAACTGAAGTCCTCCATGCAATAGCTCAACTAACACATAAGAAAAGTGTATTTCCTTCTATCAGCTGCATGTGCCACATCTGTAGCTCGAACTGAAGTGCTCCAAGAGAATAAGATAATGTTTAGAGTCCAAATATTACTAAGGGCTAATAATATTTGATTGTTTCTACTTTTAGCCTGGCGGTCTAAAAATAGACTCTGATCACACCGCGGTGAACCAAAAATAGAATTCCATCTATTTTTCCCAACATGACCAATCATCCATAAACAGCATCCTGCAACTCATAGACCATGATCCATATGTCTAAAAATAGACTTTGCGCCAAAAATGACCAGCGGGACCACTTAGTGAAGGCGACTTCTTTTCACTAAGCTCCATCATCATGTTGCATTTTCAACACTCCCTCTCAACAAGATATGGATTATCTGCAACCCTTATCCTGTAACTCCGGAATGTTCTGCATGCAACACATCTACCTGACCCACTTGCTCCAACAACACTTGGAACAAAAACACTCCCAACTAACCCCTTTGTTGGGCTAAGAACATACTCTGATGCTGAAGCTCTACCTACTACTAACAAGTGCTTCCTCTCTGACATCTACGCTACTGTAACATCTCCATGCATCTCGCACCATTGCACACCTCTCTGTGCCACCTGGCACTGTGCAAAACACTTGTGCCTCTCGCATTGTTGCAGCCTGCTAGCTATGCACTGTCCTAGGATTCCTTGCACTATCGCTCTCTCTGCCGCTCCATCCGCATCTGTCTCTACCCAATCAGTCATTTCCTGCTAATCCACATCGGGGCTCTAGTAGCAAGGTCTCATCCAAGAGGTTGGGTACCTCAAGGATCCTGCCCCTCCTCCTTGGGACGATCAATCCACATCACCCCACCTCCTACCTGGAGGTATGGTTGCATGTGATCCCTCAGCCCACCTGGCTCAAAGTTTCCCCCTACTGGAGGTCTCTGCATGAGTAGATGTCTCTACTCGATCTCCTCTCAGCTT
>APFE030691749.1:47028-68764 GCA_000404065.3 Pinus taeda | reverse complement strand
ATTGCTAGAAATTGAAGAGGAAGGAAAAATCATATTGGAACCTGGAGCAGTCACAGAAACAAGAACCTAAGAGCTACGAAATCGATCAATTTTAGAGTATCTCATCAAATGGAAGAACTTACCCACTGAAGATTCCACATGGGAGGGCAAGAATTTTATAAAGAAGCATCAAGAACTATTCAAGCGTTGAGGACAACACTTTTTGAAGGAGAGGGGCATGTTAGGCCCCTATACTACTAGTGGAACCCCTTATTGTTATTAGTACAACCCCCTTATTATATTGATGTGCCCATGTAGTGCCCATACTGTTACTATTGTGCCCCATAGAAACCCACTATTATTATTATTGTGCCCTTACATTATTATTGTTATGTCGGCTCTAATTATATTATGATCCCTTAGACTTCTATATATAGAAAGGAGGTCTTTTCATTTGTATCATCCAAGAAATGTTCATTTATGTAATGTAAAGGAGGTTGCCCCCTTGAAGAGGCTGAATTCTAAGGCGTTGATCTATCTTTTCTATCTTTTTGTGAGCTAGTTTCATAACAAATTATAAGGTTTTATTTATAGCAAAGGGTGGGGTGACCCTTGACATTCCCCTTTGTGACAGTTCATCTACCCTCATGAATATTCATCTACTCTATGGTCGTTACATCCAACTATCAACACTTGAACTTCCTCTTGACAAGATGTTACATTACAATGCACATGTGCCCATGTGAGACAAAATGGCTTGAGAAAGCCATGCAAGACATCACTGACACTCAGTCCGTTGTGGTGAGACCAACTCTTTGACATGCTTGTGATGGTGAAGGTGGTGAGCTAATGCCAAGCTTGGTCATTTGTGATGGTGTGCATGTGCTTCATGGTGACATATTGTTGAAGCGAACTCTTGCCCCTATTCCATCTAGTACATTGGTATGGATTCTCCATCCAACTTGTCTGCCAGCATGCACATGGTCTTCATGGGTGCGGCCACACCGACAACACACTGATGCATAGTGTCCATGTTGATATTTGAGTGTGTGCTAGTGGTCATTCACATCAACTATCAACTGCATGTTCAGCTCTAGTCGGACTTGCTTCTTGTCTTTACCTCAGTGAGTGTGTTGAATGGGTGGGATCGCATGAGTGCGCACATTGACATCCATGCTGCTAAATTCCCTTGCATGCGATCAACAACACTGCTCACCATGTCTCCTTGGTGCCAGCTGCTAGGATGGATCTATAACTTGTATGAGCACAGTTTCATTCGTGAGTGCATGTTGTGCCCCCTGTTGTACCTATTCCTATTTTAACTCATTATCTCATCTATGCAGCTCTTGTTCTTCCTTGAGTTGCTACTTTAGCACATGCAACTCCTTCTATGTTTTGTTCTCTGCTTTCATGCGATCTTCACATCGCGCTATCACCTCATAGCCTAAGTCTCCAAAGTTTCTTTCATCACAAGTGGATCTGCTTGAGCTTGCAACTTTGTTTCGCCTTTGTGTTGTCAACAACCTTCCTCTTGCATTTGTTGCATCTAGTATGTTGTTATTTATGGTGTTGCTTATTGTGATGTTGTGCAATCATATCTTGATGTCCTTATCTATGAACAACTTGATATCTTCATGGGTAGGCAAGTTCATAAACACTTGATCGACTGCATCCCCAAGTGTGCTTTGAGTGGTGTCTTCAACTCAGCTCTCCTGGAAACCATTGTACCTATACTACTGAGAGCTAAATGAACACCTACGATACCTAGAGACATGGAAACACTCATGGAAAGTAATATGTCAGTTGAAAACCAAAATGAACTTGAGAACTAACTTGCAACATACTTGTGTGACTGATCATGAAGGTCGTGCAATTTCCACCGGGAGGTCGGGAGACTGACTGCCAAAACTGCGCAAGGCACAATCTGGGTTATCAGGAGGTTGATTGACTACTAGAACTGTGCAATCCACAATCCATTCTGGCTTGTTGAGGATGAAAACTGCGCAATTTTCAATTTCAATCAGCAGTGAGATGCAACCAGCAAACTGCATTGCGCAGTTTCTCAGGCCAACAAGACACTCCCTCCAAGAATTGCAAAATGCAAGCCTGGAGGTCAGTGCCTCTCTCGACTTGTACAATTTTTGGAGGGAAGGTAGAGTTTTCGCTTCTATAAATGCATAGTGCTAGCCGAGAAAGTCATGGTCTGGGCCAAGGCAGCCTAGTCCGGTCGATGGGTGACTGAAGACATGAGAAGTCTGAATGCATGGTGAGATGAGTGCAAATGACAGTGAATGATCATTGATGCAAACAATAATAGGATTAAGAAAATGTGAAGCGAGTCACCGCAACAATGACCCTTCATGCAAAATATTGTCATGCATGTGATAGCAATGAGATGCAAGCGAAAACTGAAATGGTGGTAGTACAAGCTAGTATGCATGCAAACGACAGCAAGCACTCACTGAAATCAAGTAGACAACATTCATATGAAGCAAAACACAAAAAGCACTAGAAACACAGCGCAAGTCATGAGTAGCAGGCTTACCCCAAGACAGTTGAGCTAAATGTGTCGATGAATCCTAGATGCAATATGGGATGCAAGAGCTACAAGGTCGACATGAGGAATGAGCTCTGCAACATCTGGTTGATGAGTTTTGATAAGATCAAGGTTGTGATGCACATGCCACAAATGTAGGAAAAGCGACACTTGGCGGGAGGTTTCTAAGATGATCCTTGCATGTAACCTCCAGCTGCTAAAAATATATCCCTGAATCAATGGATGCCTTTGCATGTTGCCTTCGGAGGAGCAGCCCATGCATGCAAATCAGTTTTGCTTGGTCCTGGAGGGAACCTGTCAACTCAACTGCACATGCAACAGTCTACTCAGCTAGGAGGGAAAAATGTGCATTTATGGTAGGGAGCTGGGCTGGCTGCCCAGAGGGATTGCATAATTTCTAGGCAGAGCAGCTGAATGTTACCAAGAATTGCACAATTTTTGGGTTGAGCATCCCTGCTCGGAGGAATTGCACAATTTTCCCAGTGAAAAGTGATAGGGAGAATTGCACAATTCTAGAGCCCAACGGGCTGCCAGATAGAATTGCGCAATTTCTTGAGGGAGTTGCTCAACCTGCAGCTCGACCAAGTTCGATGAAACATCCTGTGAGGGGGATGCATCAAGCTTTGATGGACAGGTTGTCATTCTACAAGAAAGTCATTGAAGCTTGTGTACTTGACAAGACAAGACATGCTACTGTGAAAGGTTAGTATGGGGGCTCCAAAACGTAGCTAAGGCAAAATTTTTGAGGGTGGTTGTAGCTGCTACAACACACCTCTACCCTCTATATCAACAACAAGGGAATCTAAAGACTGCACCATCTCCACCATCAATATCAACAACAAGGGAATCCATATACTCCCATACCTACCTATCCCAACACATTGTACAACACATACACATACACATTGTGCACAACACAACATTTTCACATAATACACATGATACAACACAAATAATACAAATGTTACAACACAACATGTACACAATACACATAGCACAATACAACACAACATGTACACAATAGTAGTGTTGCACATCCAGAGACCACACCATCTCTACAGGAAACCTTGCCTCTAGTGTCTTTCCCTTGCTTTACTACGTGCATCCACAACCCAAATCATCAGTATGTGGTTCTTTCCATTATCCATGCTTTTTCCATCATGTCGTAGATTATACTACTTCCGTTTTGTTGATGTATCCTCCAACATTCCTTGTTCATAGCATAAACATGGGCATAGCTATAAACAAATAAATCATGTTCACAATACAATTATAAGTGTTCATAAGGTCAAGGTTAAGATAACTTCCTTTATTAGTGCAAAGCATGCACAACATTGAGAACAACAATTCCCAACTTAGCCAAGGCATTTGTTACCTCAAGCCCATTTACTTTACATTTCCTAGTTACCTCTCTCATGGTTGTCCTACCACTGTCCATTTATCCCAATGGACCCAACCAACCCAACTAGTTGTCATATTATTGCCTTAAGTTGCCCTTTATTCAAGCATTGAACTTCATTTGGGTATTGCGTTGCTTTTTGGGTTCCACTTAGCTCTCCCCGAGCTCTATTAGTTTTTCCTCTTTCCCAACAAATTCCCAAGACCCTCAAAACATAAAAGTCAAAAACAAGAAGAAAAAATGAAGAAAACATAGAAATCCAAACAACAATACAACGCCATAAACAAAGTGGCATGGCCATGCACCAATCACAGTCAAAATTATAAATCAAGCAGAAATAAATCATGAAACGCCGAAAGCACAAAACTTTCAATAGACACCATGAGTCAATCCCCATGATTTCCCAATGTTTTAAAGGGTTCATAAAAAAAAGATCAGCTTCAGAATTCTTCAATATTTTATGGAAGACTCTTTTGCCCTTTGATTCCCTACATCACACAGCATTAACTCATGCCTTTATAAGATTAGATCTTAGCCTCTTATCTCAAATATCGACCTTAAGATAACAACCTGTCAAATATAACGGCATTACATATACTCATTTAATCATCAACATGTGCATGAATATAACACGTATCCACATAATGTCAGAGAAAATCAAGGTTAAGAAAACTTCTTGTATTCATGCAAAGAATTCATTCATTTGGAATTGTGGTTTCCAAACATAGCCAAAGGAATTCTCGCTCAATTCCTTTTTTTTGTACCTTTTTACCCTTCTGTAATTAAGTCATTTTATGTGCTATGACACTCACACAATTATTAATTATATCAACATAAATATATCAATCATTGCCTTGATGTTAATACCAAGCATGTTGCTCTACAAGTTCACACATGTTCCAAAGGTCGAGACATCATGTCTATTAATTTGAAATCAACCCTTACTAAGGCTAACAACCATGTCATAATTTGCAATCAACTCATAGTCATTAGTCATAGTGCTATAACTATCACCCACTTGCACTCAAGTGCATATCAGTTGTCTCATCACATATTGTGTTAGTACAACTATCTTAAAACAAGATCATTCGTTCATATAATCTTATAAGCCCATACTCATATCATGCGCTTAATCAAGCATTCAAATAACATGTAAACGTACCACCTTACTATCCATGGTCCACACTAAGGTAGAAGGAGGCAACTACTATAATGGCCCAATATCCAATGTCTAATTATAGAAATGGGATCTCTAAAGCTCTACTAAATTTAACCATACTTGTCAAAAATTTATTTTCATTTATCATACATTTTGTATGAGATTAAATAAAAACATTACACTTATTCCACTTGAAAACATGCCACATAATCATGCCACTTTTCCATTTCTTTACATGTAACTTTTCAAATTCATTGCATGCAACTTTTCAAATTCCTTGCATGCAACTCTTCAAATTATGTGCATGCAAGAAAGCATAGATCAACTACATCAATATTATCACACAACAATACTATCTCATCCAAAAAACAACATTTCCTTCAAACAATCACCATATTATTATATTTTCTTCAAAGAACCAATATACTATTAGATTTGCATGTAAGCATTTATTCAAACACTTTACATGCAACTTAATATAACAAACTCTTTTCATACAAACAAGCATATATCAAGTCCAACAACACTATTACACGACAACACTATCCCCAACCACAAACAACATACTCATTGGGGAATTTTATCAAACATTTTGTATGCAATGAATCATTGAACCATTTAAGCATTTCATCAAACACTATGAATGCAACTAATATGGAAAATGATTCAATGAATATATTCTAAAATATAGTAGAACAAGTTATGGAAACATAACCATATGATCAATGGGAGTCTCCCTCACTCTGGTTCAAGTTTCAACTTCTTAAATTTCATAGATGAAAAGTTATAACAAAAATACCAACTCAAACCTATTTGGTGCACAATTCTAGGAGCTTTCAAGAAGCTCGACTTCCACTGGTCATATATCCTAAAATATAAGGACCCAAGATCTAAAATTTTTACCATAATATCAGTTGATTTCCCCTCATTGTGGACAGATTTTGAGTTCCTAATACCACCAAGAAAAAAAGTTATAACAAAAATTTTGACATGACTTATTCGAGTCCTAATTTTAGTATCCTTCAAGAATCTCGAGCTCCTTTGCTCATATCTCCTAAAATGTTGTGACCCAATATCTGAAATTTTTACCACATGATCATCGAGATTTCCCCTCAATTAGGATAGTTTTTCAACTTTTGGGACCTAACATAATATAAGTTATAGTAGAAATTCCAAGATGACTTATTTAAAGATGCATTCAGGAAGGTTGTCTTCCTCATATCATAATTCCCTAAAATATTGTGAACTAATATTTTAAATTTTAACCACATTATCAATGGGATTTACCCTCGATGTGGAAAAAATTTTAGCTTCTAAACCTCGACAAATTAAAATTTATAACAAAAATGAAATCAATTATATTCAGTGATCCCTACATGTCCACATGCACATATTAACTTACACAGTCTTGTAATTTAAAAAAAACAAACAAACAAACAAACAAACAAAACAAACAAACAAAACAAAACAAAACAAAACAAAAAAGCAAAAAAACAAAAACAAAAAACAAAAAACAAAAACAAAAACAAAAAAACAAAAACAAAAACAAAAAACAAAAACAAAAAAGAACAAAAAAAAATAAATCATATCACTACAATAAAGAAGATTGCATGCTAGCTAATGAAAGGATTGAATCATTTCTACCACATGTTATTCCAGTACCTTTTACACAATAACAAGAACACATTGGTTAATTCATAAACTAAAGAAATCATGAACCGTGTCATCAACAACCCATGTATCATGAACCATGCTTTGACATCACTCTATAACACCCCACCCCACATTTACCTACTTTAACATACTTACTTGGGTAAACATGAGTTGAGAGTTACTATGCATGACCCAACTTCCAAGAGTAGTTTTGGAAATGGGGTCTAATTTGCCCTGCACATGTTATTCATTTTTACAAACATATTGTAACCATGGTACATGTAGCTCATAGATGCTTAGTTTCATCAGAGGTTCATCAAGAAGGTTTGCTTCTCTCTTTTACTAGCTGCAACAATACATGTATCAACTCATGCATCATATAAGATAACTATAAGCCTATCAAACCATGGAAGGGATCCATAACAAGAGCACATCATATAATGAGAAATGTACCATGTATGTAACCAACATTTAACCAGAATAGAACCATGTCAAACTAGTCATAAAATCATACGTAAAATCAGAACTTCTGTTTATTAATATCAATAAGAATCAACACATAATAACACATGCAAATGTCAAGCAAGTCGAGGACTTCCACGTACCACCCAACCATAGATTGGATTGAACCAAATATTTCTTTCAATCAATCACCCCCATGCCATATTCCAAGCATGAATGTGGGATCTCATGGGATAAACTAGATATAACCAAACATGGACTCCAAAGGTTAAACCACCTCCACCCTCCTTTCATTTATTTTTCCTTTTCCAATGCCTAGGCCAATTTCCATATTCAATAATTAACCACAATTGATGTCCACTATAATTTTTTCCCCTCCATTAATCTTCGATTATGTGTCCCATCACCTTGGTCTTATTTTTGCCTTTATAATGTCCTTTCACTTACATGGAAAATCAACCCAAGGCTATTACAGTCACGTCCAAGGTCAAGATCTTTGTGAACTTCATAAAAATATGACAATCTCTTGGCCTACCAGAAAAGAGGAACAAATAATTTCTAAAGTTATTTCTATTTGTCAAGAGTGACACAAAATGCTACTCATTTCACATTTGAGAAATGGTGCCAAGCCAAAATTTTTGTTTTTGTAAGCTAAACATGTTGGAAATGAATAGGAAAGTATGTATATGTAGCATGAGAGGAACTAAATAATTATGAAAACTTCAAATATGTTCAAAGGGAGGGCCACTAAAGCATTTGTTTTTGAAAAAAAGTAACGATGGATTATAGTCATTATTAAAAACAAAAAAGTAAAGGCATTGCATTGTTTTGACAGGGTTTGAAATTGAATACATCAATTACAACACTTCTAGAATAGTAGATTTCCAACCATGCTTGTTTACCAGCTCACCTATAGATATCAAGTTCCTAAATAACATCATGGTGTTGCATTTAAAAGAAATGCAAGTAGGTAGTTGTCTTTATCATATGTTGGGTGTGTAGCCTGATTATCTTCTGTATTCAGAGGTATCACTGCATTGGACCCCAGTCGCCCGTAAAATATTCGCTGCAAGGGGGGTCCAGGGGGGGCAAGTATGACCTTTTGGGAGCCCCCCCTTGGCGGGGGGATCAAGGGCAGCGCCCCCGAAGCTAAGAATAGATGTAAAATTGCCTTGTAAAATGTTGTAATTTCATAGTCAGTCTGGGTCGTTCACTAGGTGGAGATATGATGGTAGAATTTATGTTTAATTTAGTGTTTTTTGCCCTAGAAGGCAACCCCTCGCTATATATGAGGAAATTGTATTGCGTCTATGCAGATTTGTATTTTGAGTGAGGAAGAGAGAGGAGATTGAGAGAGAAGAGGGAGTTACAGCAGATCTGTTGTAGGTTGTATCTCTTCAATTTGCTAGATAAAGAAGGACTTGTTGTTTCTCTATGGACGTAGCCCAAACTGGGTGAACCACATATATCTGTGTCTCTCTTGTTTTATGCATTTTCTGTGTTTATATTTATGCAATATTTTATGTGTTCCATTGCTCCGTAATAGATAACTTTCTAACATCATAAGCTATTGATCATCGATGATTAAGACACTAATTAAACATACTAAACCATAAAATTTTCTACCTTGTTAATAAGGTTGATGGTGGCATCATTAATTGCGGTGTAAAGTTTAATTCTCTCCCTTGAAACCTACAACATTGTACAAAAGAAAAATAAGTATCCCCATCATAAACTACAACATCAACTTTAGCGAGTGAAACCTTTTCCTTCATGCAAGATAGAAAATGAATTAAAACCACCAAAGAGTGAAGATTCTACAAATCGGTGTGAGTGCATATTGTTGGCCCTCAATTTTGGTCTATTTTTGCTTGAGGAAACTTACTTAATCCATATATTTTCCATCTAATTTCCACTAAATCTATCCCATTTTGATGTATTCCATTTACATTCAGGTATTTAATTTTAATTTTGCAAATTCTAAAGTTTTTATGAAAATTTGATTTCAAATGCAAATTTTGACAGATTCAAAAATTCCCGTGATAACCATGTGGATGACATGCTTGCATAACACTTGGGCTCGAGTTAGATGCATGGATGGACAGCTTGGGAACTAGGACTAAACTAATTCCACTTGGTTTGGTCAGAACAAGCTTTATTAGGCCCGGTCAAGGCTGGTCAAACATGACTAGTCACCTAGAAAATCCCTAAGAAATAGGACAGTTTTGAGATTTTATGGGATTGACCATATTTCTTGGGGTGGATTGGATGAGTTCGACTTAGATAGGTGGATATGAGTAGATATGATTGTTAGAGAGATTATAGATCAGTTTGTTTCATAAAACTTCTATTTAAGCCAAGACTTTGATGGCTTATGATATGTAACTTTTATATAATTTTATGCTGAGACATTTGGATTTTGGAGATTAATTTGAAGAACCCTTCTACTTTCATTTTGGTGTGCATTGATGTGGATGAGTGACTGAAACTTCAGCTTTTGATATCAACTTCAAGTGCGCAAAGCAAAGGTGGAGGGCCCCCACTCCAAACTAAGTACACTTCATTGTTAGACTAACTTAATTTTTCATAAACTGATTATTTTAGAACTTGTTTATGTACTTTGTTTCATATTTGCTTATGAATTGATGTGTGATGAT
This sequence comes from Pinus taeda, assembly GCA_000404065.3. Taxonomy (NCBI): domain Eukaryota; kingdom Viridiplantae; phylum Streptophyta; class Pinopsida; order Pinales; family Pinaceae; genus Pinus; species Pinus taeda. The sequence goes on along the minus strand of APFE030691749.1, from coordinate 58,898 downwards.
TTATATTATTGAATCTTAGTTTGTTTATCACTTTAGTAAGATGGAATAACAAAGTGTTCAAGTTGAATTCTCCTTCTATTAAATTGATAGATCAAAACTAGGCTTCTCCTTTGTTACATGCAAGCAGTTTTTCTTATGTATTTTTAGTTTTCAAATGATAGCACAATGATGAATGAATTGTGATGGAAATTACCCAAATATCTCTTAAGTTAAGAGTCTCCTTCATTATTGATTTATGCATCTTAAGCTATTATTAATTCATGGTTTCTGATTTCTATTCATTAAGTAATAATTGAGAGAGAAGAACACAATTGGACCTCTTAAGTTAAGAGCCACTTCATCTTTCCTTCATTGCAAAAGTGAATTAGAAATTGTTAATGTAGGTTTATAATTGTAATATGCACTTCTTTAGTTTTTAAAAACTCATCTTTTAAGCTTGACTATTCCCGATATCCATATATTGTGGACTTGCCTCCAAGTTTTACAAACTTGGATTGATAAAGAATACTTTTGTTAATTTGTGTGAATAAATTAGCTCAACACATATTGTATCACATTATTGGATATAACTATTATAATTTAGAAAGCAATAGCCATAGATCAAAAGTGATAGAAATCTCTACTGTCAAGTTGTCAACCTTATTACATATCTATCTCCAATGATAGCTCATTGAATCTCGGTCTTCGAATTTGTTAAAATGTGTAGTTTGGGAGATACTCCCACAACCCCTAGGTGTTGGGTTTCTGTGGAGCTAACCCACAAAATTGGTTTGTGGGTAATGTAACCAAGCAGTGGGATTTGCACCCAAAGCAATGGGAAAATACGCAAGTGGAAAGTAATTGTTTATTCATTCGATGCATGTGGAGCACCCTTGATGGACTAAAGGGGACCTAAGGCTACAACAAAATGACTTAAACAAATGGATGGAATCTCATTTCTAATGATATTTAGGGTTTTTTTAAATGAAATCAAGTTGGCTTGGGTTAAGTGATGCCCCTTGAGGGCTAAATGTCACCCTCATAGATACTATAAGAAGAGATGAGACAAGTTAATTTGAGTCATCCATCCAAGTGAAATATCATCTCAAGAAGGCAAGTGAAGGAGTCTCATGAAGCCACGGCAAGAGAGGAGGGTTTTGGTTCGAGCTTAGCACTTGTGGAGGTCTTGTTTTGTCTTCAGTAGTCGAGTTCTCCTAAGATTTCACTAGTCTATCGAAGGAAGGTTGCAAGCCTGTTTTGGCATGAAAACGTTAGTTTTTAATAGATATGATATAATCAAACAAGTATTCTAGTCTCAAAAGTGTCAAAGAGGCTAAGGAACACAAGCTCTCCAAAACCCATAAAAGATTTCGAGAGAAAACACTTAGAAACATCTCAATTAAATTAATTGATCAATAACTAAAAAGATCCTAAGTCTAGCTTAGGAAAATTAATTAATTAATAGGTATTAATTGAGAAAATCGATTTTTCTCTAGAGATTTTAGGAAAAGTGACTTATGGATTCTGAGATGATCTGAACCATCGATCATGATTAGATCTTGGCTATTGATTCTCTAGTGATAGATTATAAGAGAAAGTTGAAGGGTTTGGAGAAGGCACATCAATTGAGCAAGGCAGTTCGAATTACCCAATTTGCAGTATTCAACAAGGTGTAGTTCAAGCAAGGGAAGAGATAATAGCAAGGGTTGCAGTTGTGAAAATTTCCAGAGAAATTCTCAAGAAGTCTTCTAGTGTTCCAGGGTTAGGAAAGGGAGGTTGAATTTATCTTTAGAAGAGGTCATACATAACAATTTGAGTTGCCTAGGTTGGCAGTGCGAGTTGTCAAAATCAACTTGCTTCAGTTGCAGGAGACCAAATCAGGGTCCAAAAGGAAAAGCGAGTAGTTTCTAGTGACAAAAATAGGTAGGATGGCTCACCTAGACGTAGTTTCCAGACTATATGAATTTCCTTCAGCCAACAGTGCACATTTCAGGCAGCGAGTACAAGTGAAAGCTAGTCAAAGGAGACATAGTTGATTTGCAGAGGAGATCTTGGATCTCAGTCCATTTCTAGTCGAGATAAAGTGCCTGAGGAGTTCCAGTTGGGAATCCCGATGTAGTTCTCTATTTTATTGCATAATAATAAAACCCACATATGTTGCACTAGTTTTCCATTCAAGGTTTTTCCAGGGACATTTTTCCAAAAATAACAGTGCTAGTTTTATTGCGTGTGTATCTATTTCTCAGTTCCAATTTTTATATTTACTAATCACAATTTATTGTGAATAGCTCAAGTGTGAATTATTCGTTATTTTTTATAATAATAATTACAGAAGACAAATATTGTTAAAGATAGGAGAATATTTTGCAGTTGTTGGAGATCAAGGATTATTCACATGGTATTAGAGCAAAGAAGAATAAATCACAGGCTCTAGGTTAAGGAAGCAAATTTTGTGCAATTTTAGAGGAGATCTAAAGCACCAAATACCATATCTACACATGCCAAGCCAAGGGTGTGATTTGTAGAGAGGCAAAAAATTGATTTCCAGTTCAAGATGAAAGAAAAGTTCAATTTTGCCTCATATTTATAGCAACAAGCAATAGCATTGTTCATAATTCTTTTAAGTGAGCATATCATTTGATTCGTAGAGAATATCTAGGGTGATGAATTTGCAGCAAAGGTTTTGCAGTAGCAAATCGGCATAGGGAAAGGAAGAGAAAAACACACAAATGGAATCTACAATATATTTCTCAAAGGGTTTCCAGTTTCCAATTGTAGGAAAGGAGGCCATAATTTTTAGTAACAAAGGTTGTACCAAACATGTTAGTCCATCTAGTGCATGCTCTAGGGTCAAAAGTGTGTTTTCTAGTGTCGAAGAAGGACATCTGCAATTAGAGCAAGTTGAGGGAGGTCAAGTTAGTTGTCGAAAAGGAGAAGGATATCTCCTAGTTTATTTCTCTAGTTTTTTAGTTTTCGTGGAGATGTCCACAACAACCCTTAGAGATCTAGACAGATTGGATGAAGCCTCTAATTTTGGTGCCTGAAAGGCCAAGATGCAATTCTCATTGGAAGAGCACAACTTGAAGGCATTTTTTACAGTTGTAATGGTTGAGCCTACAGGTCTGCAACAGGTGGTAGCTGTCAAGAAGGAGAGTCCAAGACTAAGAGGATGGTTTGACACAAAGTTTTGGATCATACTACCCCTCATATTATAGATAATAACATAGAAAATTACATGTGGGATGTCATTGTGAAGTTGTACGAAGATCCATCTAAGAATCAGAAAATGATTCTCAAGGAGAAGTTGAGGTCGGTCATAATGTCGAAGGATGAGGATGTTACATCCTACCTCACTGGTATTCAAGGAGTCAGAGATGAACTCGCAACTATAAGAGAGAAACCATCAAATAATCAGATTGTGTGAATGGCACTCAACGAGTTCTCCAAGGAGTGGTGTACATTATTACAAATGATTTCTAGATGAGACACTCTTCATGGTTGGGAAAGCCTATGGAGTTACTTCACTCAGAAGGAGCTAACGCTCAACCTCGCAAATGGTACCACCGATAGTAGTAGCAAGGGACTGGAGGTGGAGAAGGAAGAAAAGAATGTAACCCTTGCCGATAAGGGAAAGACAAAGATGGGTCCTAGTCAGGGACAAGACTCAAAGGGAGAAAAGAAGAAGAAGGATCTATCAAAGGTCAAGTGCTTCAGATGTGGTGAGTTTGATCACTACGTCACCCAATGTCAAAATAGGAAGAGGGAAAATGAGGGGCAGCATACAACAACTTCAATAGAAATCGATGAGTTGACCTCCATATTGGAGGAATTCATATAGCGGAAATACCTCCAGATGGAGGAGGAACATGATACTTCAAAATGCTAGAATGGGCAAGGTATATTGAATAGAAACAAGTCTAGATCAGATATAATTGTTATGCATTATTCACATGGATCAATACATATGTTGTGGTAGCCCATAGTAATAAAGTAGCAGGTGGATCAAAGAGTCAGCAAGATGCAGTTAAATTCTTGAGGGACAATGCAGAGCTAGTGTTGGAAACTGTAATTAGGTTCGGTCTTCATAATAACCTATTTAAAATCATGGCATTGTATATTTTGTATAAACAAAGAAAATTTTATTTTATGTAAAGCATGGGTTTTTGGCTCAACTCTAGGTCAAAATCTTGGTCTTCGTGCTTCTAGATCTTTCTAGGACAAAGAAGAAATGGTGTCATGTATCATAATCCCATTTGGACTCATTGTAACAAAGAAAAATATTTATTTTGTCAAGAAAAATCCATATATTTCTCCATGACCAAGTATCCTTAAGGGAGGGTTATTCGACCCATGAAGAAGGATATAAATATAAGGAGTTGGATGTCAATTGGTGCACTCACTCACAACAAGTTCGATCTGCAATAGTGAAGGTGAAGAAGAGATAGAAGGATCAAGAAAGGAAGACAATAAGTGAAAATTTCTTGGGATCATCTCTCTCTCTCTCTCTCTCTCTCTCTCTCTCCACATGTGTGAGGATTAGGGTTTTATTGCTTCTGGTTGCAAGAAGTTGAAATTGTAGGACCAAAATTCTAAGGTGCGGTTGCAAGGCCACAATTCTGGGACAAAGTTGCAGTAGGTCAAAGTTTGGAAGTTGCTTTGAAGAGGATCTTGCTTGGGGGGCTAACATGGTGTCTGGAAGGTTTTTGGGCTTTGGTTTTTGGGTCTTGGAAGTCTCTTTTTGAAAATATTTTATACGAAGAGAAGATTTTTTCTAGGTTTTCCCCTTGGAGGGTTTTTTCGCTGGCTTGGAACCTATATCTTGTGTACTCCATCTTATTGTGATCTTCATTGTTTTTGGTAATTTCTTGATTAAAAAGATATAATAAAGTAATAAAAGGCCAACACATATCACAAGTAATTATCAATTAAAGACAAATCTTTGAAATCTATAAGTCTCCTAATTTTGAACATGGTATCTGAGCTAAGGCGAAATAAGGAGACTCGAGATTACAATCTAGTTGGCATTATTGCAAGGGTTATCAAGAAGGTTTTCAAGTTTCTTGGGAGTCTTTCTATATTGGTAAATAATTTCATATTGAATATCATCTCCAAGATAACGACAAAAGTAATAGATAGAAGTTTGTTCTCCAATTTATCTAGCACTTTGAAGGACAAGAATGTATGGGTTATTGATAATGGTGCTTCTAGACAATTGACAAGAGAATGCAGTCACCTCTAGACTTTAACAAAAGGAACCTTCTCTCTTTCAATCAAACTTGGAGACAAGAAGATCTATCTAGTGAAATGGAATGGATCTATTTCATTTGAGCTCGAGTCTAGTGGAAATATTCACCTCAACAACATTCTACATGTTCAAGGTTTGAAGAAAAACTTACTTTCTATTTCTTGTCTAGAGGATAAGTGTGATAGAATTACTTTTTTTGATGGAAAGTTTCTGGCTTGGGGAAAGGGTTATAATATTAATAATGTTAGGTCTACTGGGATCCGTGAGGGGACATTATATAAAATATTGTTGACCTAGGTTGTCATTGATGTCAATATGGCAATATTCTAGATACTAGATGACCCATGAAGGGGAAGCAGAGCAGATCCATGAAGAAACAAGAGCAAGGCCATCAGGAAAGCCAAGCCATGAGTAAGAGTATGTTAACGAAGGAATTAACAAAGGAGGCATATCAAAGCTATCACTTATGCTTAAGAGTAAGCATAATATCAGAGCAAGAGAGGCATATCGGAAAAGATAGAAGCCATCAAAGTATGAAGGTATCAAAGAAGACATTGGAGCAAGAGGAGCCACATCGAAGGAGCATCGCATGTAATACATGCCCAAGAAGTACCGAGAGGAAGAAGTCATCAAAAGAGGAGCTAACATATTGGAGGAGCATAAACAGCACTATCGGAACTATCGGAGGAGCCATATATATGTCATATATATGCCAAAGAAGAACTATCAGAGGAGCATAAAGAAGAGCAGAAGAGTTAAAGGAGCATAGCAATAAAGAAGAGCGGAAGAGTTAAAAGAGGCGGATTTTACATATATATCGAAATACACTATCAGAGGCAGAGTTTACATATATATCGGAATACACTATCGGAGGCAGAATATACATATATATTGGAGAAATCATAAGGGGGGGGTCTACTATGTGCCACTACCCGAAACCCCCGACTGCGATATACATGTGTGGACCCGTCGATATATATGTTTGGGGGCATAAACAGGTGAAGTCTGCTAAGTGTTCCGATGCATGTTTTTCAGTGTATTTAATATATTCTGGCTCTATGTCTTGCCACATTAAAACATGCAAATTGCAATATATTCAATATATATATATATATTATATATATATATATATATATATATATATATATATTATATATATATATATATGTAATTGTGATTACGTTGCAGACCTACTACAACATTATGAAATGCTCTATTGTTATATCGCATCTGCCTATCGGAACTCGCATATCACAATGTACAAAGGGTTGTCACCCCTGAAAGTGTCGATTGCGATAAAGTATGCGGACCCGCTGCAACACTGCAATATGACTTAATGCTATGTTGCATCTGCCATATCAGAAGTGCTTAAGGCCTTGCTGCATTAGAAGCGTCGATTGCAATATATGTTGTGGACCCGATGGTCCTATTGTAACACAACTTAATACTATATTGCGTCCAGCAGGGCCATCGGCCATCGCTGATGTAATGAGCTTGACTTATAAAAGACTTTTGGAAGCCGCGATTGCCAATTGTGATAACGTTGTGGAGGAGCAGACACAATGCAGTTATAGATGCAGGTGTAATGAATTTGAAGTTCGGCCTTAAGCGTTTCGATTAGGTTTTTACATATATTCCTGTGTATTTCAAATAATTGTATTGCTTGGGGTTTTGAAGGCCAAAATGCATAAATAACGGTTGTGATAGTTCAGTGGGCGTGAACGATGGTGATTACGATTGCGATGGTGACATGGCATGTGGGGCCTCTTGATTGGTACAGTCTCTCCGTAAACAATAAAGCCCTGTGTATGAACATTATTAAAGAAAAAAAGGGATCTCTCTGATATTGTTTAATAAGCATCATTTCCTGGGTAATTCGGCCTTCTCTTCTAAATTAACGTGTATGTGAAGCATTGGTTAATTCGAATAGGCAAAGGAAACTACAGTGACCGAGGAGGGAATCCGAAGGATCAAGCAAGCGTAGAGGAAACTACAACGACCAAGGAGGAAGCCGAAGAGCTAGCAGAAAGAGGAAACCGACGGTCACAGGCAGCAAGAATATACAAACATAGAGAACAAGGAAAGTTGAAGGTTGATTAAAAAAAGGGCTAGAAGAAAAGGAGGCAGCCGGAGGGTCCAACATAACAAAAAAGGGTCGAAGGACCAATAGGACACGAGGCATTCGAAGGGGGTTCGGGGGCAACACCTCCAAAGCTAAAAATAGATGTAAAATTGCCTTGTAAAAGTCTAGTAATTTCTAGTCAATTTGGGCCGTTCATTAGGCGGATGATCTAACGGTAGAAGTTATGTTTAATTTAGGGTTTTTTTTCCCTAGAAGGCAACCCCTCACTATATATGAGGGAATTGTATTGCGTCTGTCTAGATCTGTATTTTGAGTGGGGAAGAGAGAGGAGATTGAGAGTGAAGAGGGAGTTACAGCGGATTTGCTATAGGTTGTATCTCTTCAGTTTGCTAGATAATATAATAAAAGAAGGACTGGTTGTTTCTCCGTGGAGGTAGCCCAAACTGGGTGAACCATGTATATCTGTGTCTCTCTTGTTTTATGCATTTTATGTGTTTATATGTCTGCAATATTTTTTGTGTTCCATTGCTCTGTAATATATAATTTTCTAACAGTTCAAGGATAATGTTGGTTATGATATAGATGCTTGACAAAGATGGCCTATCAATCTGACTCTTCTTATGAAAATTCTTCAAGATTGAGATTTCTTATACCATGTCACGGGACTATGAATACCTCCTTAGTTAAGATGGAGTGTTGGAAAATTGTAACTAGGTTCAGTCTTCATGATGACCTATTTGAAATCATGACATTGTATACTTTGTATAAAGAAAGAAAATAAATTTTATTTTATGTAAAGCATGAGTTTCATGCTCAAGTCTAGGTTAGAAGCATGTTCATCATGCTTCCAGGTCTCTATAGGAGAAAGAAGAAATTATGTCATGTATTATAGTCTCATTTGGACTCATTGTAGCAAATAAAAATACTTATTTTGTCAAAAAAAAACCATGTATTTATCCAAGACCAAGTCAACCCCAGCTAAGGTCAAGTCAACATAAGGGAGAGTTATTCGACCCCTCAAGAAGGCTATAAATACAAGGAGCTCACCTCACTTGGTTCACTCACACACAACAAGTTCGATCTACAATAGTGAAACTAAAGAAGAGCTACAAGGATGAAGAAAGGAAGACAAGAAGTCAAAATTTCTTAGGATCATCTCTCTCTCTCCATGCATGCAAAGATTAGGGTTTTGTTGCTACCAATTGTAGGAAGCCAAAATTGCAGGGTTGAAATTCTGAGGTGTAGTTGTAGGGCCAAAATTTCAGGACAAAGTTGCAGTAGGTCAAAGTTTGGAAGTTTCTTTGAAGAAGATCTTGTTGGGGGCCTGACTTGGTGCTTGGAAGGTTATTAGGCTTTGGTTTTTCGATCTTAGAAGTATCTTTGTGAACATAGTCTATAAGAAGAGAATAAATTTTTTGGGTTTTCCCCTTGGAGGGGTTTTTCCTTTTCTTGGAGCCTATATCTTGTGTACATTGTCTTATTGTGGTCTTCATTGTTTTGGTAATTACTTGATGAACAAGATCTAATTAAGTAATAAAAGTCCAAAACATATCATAAGTGATTATCAAGTAAAGGAAAATCTTTATAATCTATAAATATCTTGATTTTCCAATAGCTAGTTGCAGTTAGATACTTGAGAGGTAGTTGTAGATCCAGTTGGGCATAGTTAGGTGCTTAGTAGACATTACAGATCTATTTGTAGTTAGGGATTCAAGGGACAGATGCAGAGCTAGTTGCAGGGCCACAATAGATCAAAAATAGTTTGAGACATAGAAGGAGAAACCCTATGGAATCTTGATACTTGAGTTTTGAGGTGGTCAATACACAGTTGCTGTGGTAGAAACAATGCAGAGGCAGTTGAAAAGCAGCACAATCGGGGTACCAACAGTGTGAGATCCGAGATTGGTTCAACTACAGTTAGTAGCAAGTGAATCAGATCATGTGTAGTAGCACGGTGAACCATTTTTTACTAGAGTACTTTTCTTCGTAGTGACTTCCAATGACAGGGATTTACATAGGCTTCAAGATGTGAAGAAAGGATGTATTACAGTTCCCAGACACCGGCAACTTGGATCAATATAACTAAAAATTTATTCATCAGGGAGTAGATGAGTATAATGTATAGTCGAGAACACCTTCCTTGCTAAGAGGGAGTGTTAGTTTTCATGGATATGGTAGCATCATACAGGTGTTCTAGTCTTTAAGGTGTCAGAGAGGCTAAGGAACACAAGATATCCAAACCTTAGAAAATGTTTCGAGAGAAAACACATAGAAGCCTCTCAATTAAATTAATTGATCACTAATTAAAAAGTTCATAAGTCTAACTCAGGAAAATTGATTAATTAATGGCTATTAATTACGAAAACCAATTTTTCTTCAGAATGTCCGAAAAAGTGACTTGATGGAATATAAGATTATCTCAGCCATCGATGATGACTAGTTCTTGTCCGTTGATGCTCCAACGTAAGATTATAAGGGCAGGTCAAAGATATTGGAGAAGACCATCAAGTGAGCAAGGCAGTTCGAATTACCTAGTTTGCAATATTTAGTGGAGTCCAATTTGAGCCAGGGAAGAGATAATAGCAGAGGTTGTAGCAGTGAGAATTTATGGAGAAATTCTCAGGAAGTCTTCTAGTGTTCTAGAGCCAGGAAAGGGAGGCTGGATTTATCTACATAAGAGGTTGTACATAGCAGTGTGAGTTGCCCATATTGTGTTATGAAACCAGCTCAAGAAAAGATAGATCAACGCCTTAGAATTCAGCCTCTTCGAGGGGGCAACCTCCTTTACATTACATAAATGAACAATTCTTGGATGATACAAATGAAAATACCTCCTTTCTATATATAGGAGTCTAAGGGGTCATAACATAATCAGAGCCTACATAACAATAATAATATAAGGGCACAATAATAACAATAGTGGGCTTCTATGGAGCACAATAGTAACAATATGGGCATAATAGGGGCACAACAATATTAATAAGGGGTACAACTACAATAGTAATGGGGTAATCACTAATATTATGGGGACCCAACATGCCCCTCTCCTTCAAAAAAGTGTTGTCCTCAACGCTTGAGTAGTTCTTGATGCTTCTGTATAAAATTCTCATCCTCCGATGTGGAAACTTCAGCAGATAAGTTCTTCCACTTGATAAGATACTTTACAATTGATCGATTTCGTAGCTGTTGAGTTCTTGTTTCTCTGACTGCTTCTGGTTCCAATATAATTTTTCCTTCCTCGTCAAGTTCTAGAAATATTGTTTGAACTGTTAGCTTATCGCCTATAACCTTCTTTAAACATGAAACATGGAAAACTAGGTGCAATCGAGAAGCTTCCGGAAGCTCTAATTTGTATGCCATAGTACCAATCTTTTGCAATACCTTGTACAGACCATAATACTTTGGTGATAATTTATTATCATTCTTAGCTTGCTTGAGGGACATTTTCTTATATGGTTGTAGCCTTAAGAATACCCAATTACCTACATCAAAACTTCTTTCACTGTGGTTGATCTGCCTGTTGTTTCATTCTACTTTGTGCCAACACGAGGTTATCCTTTAAGAGTTGGAGGACTTGTTGTTGATGTTCGATGTGATGTTCCACTGCTTGAACCTTAGAATTTTCTCTTAAATATGATGTGATGGGTGGTGGCTGATACCCATAAAGTGCCATAAATGGGGTCATTTTTGTTGTTGTATAGAAGGAAGTGTTATACCACCATTCAGCCAGAGGCAACCATTTGACCCGTTGTGTATGTTTATCAGATACAAAGCAACAAAGATATCCTTCCAAATATTTGTTTACTATCTCAGTTTGCCCATCAGATTGAGGATGATAAGATGAGCTATGAGCTAACTGAGTACCAAGACAAGAAAATAATTCTGTCCAAAAATTTCCAGTGAAAATGGGATCTCTGTCACTTACAATAATCTTTGGGTTTCCATGTAGCTTTTGAATTGTTTCCATAAATGCAGTAGAAACTGTACTGGCTTTAAATGGATGTGATAATGCACAAAAGTGTGCATACTTGGTAAGTCTGTCAACTACCACCATGATGACACTCTTTCCCTCAGACTTGGGTAAACCTGTGATAAAATCCATTGAAACCTCCTCCAACATTGGCTTGGAATGGATAAAGGTTGTAATAGACCCGGTGTCTTAATTGTTTCAACTTTATTTTGCTGGCAAACCAAGCATTCCACCACAAACTTTAGAATATCTGATTTAAGGCCCTCACAAAAAAATTCCTTCTTAACCCTGTGGTAAGTTTTTAAAAAATCCTGAGTGCCCTCCTAAGGGAGAAGTGTGCAATTCCATAAGAATCTTTTGATTTAGCTCGGAATTCTTACAGAGGTATAAGCGATCTTTGTACCATAATGAATCATTTTGCCAACTAAATGTATCCGACGTACTAGAATCTTGTTGTATCTTTCAAATAAGTGCCCACACTTCTTCGTTATTCTTCCGTTCCTCCCTTGGTTCGTTTATCCAATCTGGTTGGATAATAGAAATGGCACACAACAATGCTTCCACATCCTCATCCTTTCTTGAGAGTGCATCTC
>APFE030691749.1:19176-39066 GCA_000404065.3 Pinus taeda | reverse complement strand
AAATGAACAATTCTTGGATGATTCAAATGAAAAGACCTCCTCTCTATATATAAGAGTCTTAAGGGGTCATAACATAATCAGAGCCTACATAACAATAATAATGTAAGGGCACAATAATAACAATAGTGGGCTTCTATGGGGCACAATAGTAACAATATGGGGCACAATAGGGGCACAACAATATTAATAAGGGGTACAACTACAATAGTAATGGGGTAATCACTAGTATTATGGGGACCCAACATATTGCTAGTGTGAGTTGTCAAAATCAGTTTTTTTCGGTTACAGGAGGCTATATCAAGGTCCAGAAGGTAGAGAAATTGGTTTCCAGTGACAGAAAGAGGCAACACAACTCACCTGGAGGAAGCTTCTAGGGTGTATGCATTTCCTTAAGCCAACAGTGTGCATTTCAAGCAGCCACTACGAGTCCCAAGAAGGAGAGCAAGCAGGCTAAAGGAGGTGTTGTGCTGTACAACAACCCCCCATTTCTAAAGAACTTTTGCACAAAATTTCTAATAAGAAATGTGTACCTTTTTAAAATAAACTTAGTGAGATTTTTGATTTGATAAATAAATCTGGTATTGACCTCATTATAAGAAAAACCTTTATCAAAAGGCCCGATGTAAGTAATTCATTTTGTAAATCCTTTTGAAAAGTACAAGGTGTTCATTTAAAAAAGATTATAAATAATTCTACATTGCGATAAAGCAATTGGAGATCGTGTATCGCAATGACAAAGGGACACACATAAAGTGGGCCTCAGCAAATCCTCCGATCCGATAAAGGTAATCGCAATTGGCAATCGGAGGTATCATATGACAAAGAGTTAAAGCGCAAGTCGAACCCCTGATTATGATCAATAAATAAGGCGCGCATCTCAAGAAGAAAACATTCGAGAAATGGTTTGCATGAATAAGTCTTTTAAAAATTAATATATCAAACCAATTTAACGAAAACATACCCCACCCTATTATAATCTCACTTTATCAGCAATCAGAGATATTCATTGCAAGTGACAAAGATTTACCCTTTTGAAACTCCCAATTGTGATTTGTGATTTATCGCCAATCGTTGATCGGGGATATCCAAAGACATGCTTGAGATAATCATTCAATATATGATCGATGAGACAGGTATTAATGGTATTTATTAATCACGATTGGTAGCTCGAATGGCTATTACATTTCACAGTTAAGAGTAAATCCTTAAAAGATTTCACTCGTGGTGGTTCTTAACTGCATCCGACTTATCATATGTCTATTGCCTTAATTCTGTTCATTTTCATATTGGCTTTCAGTGGCAATATCCCTGTGTTACGGTTTTTAATTTTCTGTACAGAGTTTCTTTGAACTCATGAATCTGGAGAAGATGGGGAAGAAATCTAAGAAGGCCAAGGCAACTCCTGTAGTTAAAGAACCAAAACCGAGCAAGAAGGCACTGATATCAAATACAACATGCCTTGGTCTAGTAAATGCGAGCTGGGAAAGCATCTACAATTTGATAGAAGCAGAGGAACCCGAAGAAATGGAAGAGGAAGCCACAACCGATTCCATCAACAAGTCAGAAGGAACTCTCAAAGAATTGCCTTGTTCATACCTTCACCGGATAGCAGCGCGAGCCAAAATCTTGCCATACACTGATGTGGTTAGATGGGTAGTCTAGAAAATCCCAACTTTAGACAGAACATTTTCCACGGCTGATGGAAGAACATTCGGGTCATTTAAACCTGAAGATCTCAAGCAAATGTACCATCTACCTCTGCCCGAGAAGCACTATAACAAGGCATTCTTGGAAGCATTTGCAAAAGAAAATGACTTGGAATCGGACTCGATCAGACACTGGAGGCATTTCCCGGAGAAACATAAGCACGAGTCATCGGGTAAGTATTATGTTGACTCACTAGCTTCTCCTTATTACTATGTTGGTGCTATGATGTGTAGACTGTGGGGACAACATGATTCTGCAAGATTTACTATAGATATGGTCTCGTTAATGGAAGCTGCGATTAATGGTTATGTTATTGGGAAAATATTCTATTTGATAGAATAGCCACTGAGATACTAGAATACAGAAGGAAAGCGTATACAACTTCCCAGATCATTCCTCCTTTTTACTACAATGCATATATTCTTGATATTATTTGTTTTAATTCTAAATATCTCGTACTTGGATGGAAGCGGACTCCCCAAGATCTTAATCCCATTCATATCTATCACAAACAGTTGTGGAAGGCTCACTATAAGAATCACTTGTACAGAATTTGCAATTGTTTTTTCCTACCTCTATATTATTCTATCTTCAATAAGCCTGCCCCTAGGATATCTCAGGAAGCAGCAATTGACCTAACAGCAGTGAATAGTTGATTCAAAGAGGAGAAATTCAATTACGTAAGGCTTTTTGGCAGTCTTACCAAACCCCATGTTCTTCCTCTATATGTTCCTGACAAACTGTTAGCCCGAGAGTTGGCATATCAGATAACAGTTGAAGGAATGTCAAAAACCCTGAGGGATTCCAAGAAGCATATGTGGCCTACATTCCCCCTACGGTGTGGTATTTTTACCTTACATGATTATAAACATGCAGAGAAAGAGGCAAAGAAGATTTAGATGCTAAATCTTCCCACCATTCCGAATAGGCAATTTGACCCAAGGAAGGTTGCCTATAATGTTACTTCTCAAGCTAAACTTACCAGATTTGATCATGAAGAAGATGATTTTGATGATTTGTTTGCACTAGCTGAAATATTTTATCGGGTTAAAGGATTAGCTCATATCAAATATGGAGAAGAGGGGTTAGAAAAATTCAATAGGCTCAGAGCCCAGAGGTTGCAAACTCTGCCTTTGGATCTATTAGCTACAACCCCAATAGTTCAGCCACAGAGTCAAAGTGAACAGAAAGCTACCAATAATACTCTTGTAGTGGAGAAGGTTCTCGAAAAAGGAAAAGTTGCCAGAACAGGAGCAGAGATAAGAAACAAGTAGCAGACCCCTTGATTCAAGCATTTATGTTGATCCTAAACTAATCAAGGAATGGCAGCAATTTGATTCCATTATTAGTAATACTGAGAGCATTCAAGGATTCAGCACATCTGAGGTAACTACTGGCCAGAAGTCAGTAATCAACACAGTTTGACTAAAGGAACTAGCGGCCCACCCATGATTCAAAAGGATGTAGAAATAATCCCTGAAAATCCCTCCGCTGAAATTGTTTTACACATAGAAGAGATACCACCATTAGATGTCTTCTACAGCCCTAAGCATAGGGCTGTAATTAAAAGACAAAGGAAAAAGAGGAAAATTGATCAATCTCCTCTTTTGACTTCACAAATGGAGATAACGAATGTGGTATGGAGAGAGAAAGTTAATCCTTCTGAAGATCTCACCAAACTTTCTCAGTACGCTGGAGCATACACAGCGGCCACAATGGATAAAGCATCGGAGGTCAGTAATTTGCTAAAAGAAAAAGATCAAGCAATCAGTTTGCTAGAAGCACAGGCACAGGAGAAACAATAGAAGATAGAACATTTGGAACAACAATTAGCAGTCTAGAAGCAGCTAAACGGCTAGTTGAATGAGCAATTTCTCAAAGAAAAACAAAGGATTGATGAGCAAGCAATTCATAAACAAAAAGAGTTATCCCAATCATTGAGTAAGTTGCAATTATTAAATGAACAGCTGAGTAAATCGAAGGAAGAACAAATCGCTCAACTAACAGTTTAGATAGAAAGATTCAAGGAATATCCCCAAGTGGGAGAATTTAGATCAGAGGCTCTACAGGTTACCAAGGCATTGTCTAGGCAGTTGAGCCTATTATGTCATAATATTTCACTGGTTCTTCCTCTCTGTGAAATTTCATCGTCCATCGTTGATAAATCAGTTGATGCGAGACTGGACTTGGAAAAAGCAGATGAAAGATTAACAAATTTTCTCTCCTGGCAAGAAACTAAAGAGGGAAAAGATGCTAATCTACCATAAATTATGGAATCGCATAAAGAAATTCTATTTACTGAATGGCAATCTCAGCTAATGAAGGCTGAAAGAGCAACATCGAGATGCACATCGGCAATAGGCAATGTGGTTGAATTAATTAATAATAGTCTTTACTTATCAAATTTAATAACAGATTGTTCTCAGGGAAAGCTTCCACTAGTAAAAGCACTAGAACAGACGTGGAAACAGGAGCTGAAGCGGAGGGAAAGATTGATCGCAGGTATTCAAAGTTTAACGTGGGAAACCTTTTGGTTTTTCCTTATCAAACCATATAGTCAGAGGACAGCGATGAAATGCGTCACCGATGCAATTGGCCATATGATTCCCGAACTTAATTATGCCACATACACTGCTCACTTACACTCATGCATGAGTCACCCATCAGAACTTCAACCGATGCTTGCCATTTGTCAGCTCCAATCACAAGATGATCAGCCCATACAGTGAACCATTTTTGATCGACTGCAACATGCCTATTTCCATATGATTTTCACATTTTTTTTTATTTGGTTATACCAGCGCATAGCATATTTATTTCATAGTTTGTTAGTTTAAGTAGTATTTATATACCCTTTCATGTTTTTCGAAAGGGTCCTCAAATTTTTGTATTAAGACTTGGATCGGAAGTTGCACTACTGTGCTTCCGATATATTTATTTTTATAAAAACTAGACCTGAATTCTGAGTTTTGATGAAGAATGCTTTTATGTGATATGCACTATTGCTTCTTGTGAAAGTATTTCCAAGTTAAAAGGCAGGATCTGAATGTGATTCACATTAGAGGAGACTCAAATGCATATGGTACTACTATCTGTGGTTTTTCTTCGTGCTTTTATGTGAATCAACATTTATTTATTTTGTTATTATTGATATATGTATATGCTTTTACAACAATTCTTTGACTTATAACTATTGAATGTTTAAGAATTGTTATCCTTCAATGTATGTGTGATAATGTTTTAATTATTACTTGTTCAACTACTTGAACAAAGTAATAATCATATGAATGAATATTTTTTTTTATGAGTAGAGTCATCTATATGCCTACTTGTCAATAAGAACCATAAAAAATTGCACTACGAGAAAGACTTCTCGGGATAGATTAGTTACTTTTATATTGTTTCATTTTAGAATAGATCATTCATCATTCCCATTAGATATTAAAAAATCAATCAATTATCCATCCCAATTGTAAATCATCAGGAAATTGGTCCCATTATATCCATTCGTAGCCACCACACCAAACGAAAAAGGAGTTTCTTTAAGGTCCAGACTGGGTGGTTTTCCCCTATGTTGATGCAGCGATTTTCGAGGCATCAATATTTTTGGTGCTAGAAGGAGGGAATGAACTGTGAATGGTGAGAAAATCCAAATCTATAATCCATTCTGAGAGTAAATATCCCTCCACCTCACCTCCGACTTCTACCTCGCATGCTAAAACTCCAGTTTCTAAGCGAGATGTTGAGGAAACAACAACCACTGCTCAACCCAAAAACATCTTAGATAAATCAACTCTAGAATCTCTTGAAGTACAATCTCTAATTCATAAACTTTAAGGATTCTCAATATCACCACAGAAATCTAAGTTATCTCAAGGCAGTGTGGCTTCGCAATTCATTCCTTCTCATCCCCTCACCAGACTTTAGAATGAAAAGCTTGGTATGAACCTGTTATCACTTAGAACTAAAAGTTTGATGCATATAATTGTTTGTCCTAGTCTGATGACAAAGGCCTGTGTTAAAGTTGATTTCATTTTATTTTTCTCACTTAGGATTTGGAGTTTTAAAAGTTTTAACTCAAACCATACTCGACTCCTGTTGGTTCTCCTCCACCCATCATTGTTCCATAGTCATGTCTTGTCTTATCCGAGTCACCATGTCTTTTAGTGATTTCGCAGCGTAATCTCATTTGCCAGTTTCGCAGCGCAATCATGGTTTAGCAGTTTCGCAGCGCGTCATGATTAGGCAATTTCACAGCGCATCATTAAAATTTATAACTAACAGCGCTGCGAAATCACGGATTCGTGCATTTCGCAGTGAATCTTTCCCGAAATGTCAAGTCCGTGGGTGAGTCATAAAATTGTGTCTACTTATGTCAGTTTGTGTACCTCTTGTATGATGTTTGAAATGCTCATTGGCCACTAATCCACCAATAGACTGTTGATATGCACAGAAAATATCATTCCCAAGAGATTTTACCGTGCATAGACCTTAATGATGGTCGTAAGTGTTGCATGAGTGACAAGTCTGCTTGATTATGTATTGAAGTGTTTCAATTTGAATTTCAAGCGAGCCTGATTACAAGCGAGGCTGAATTAAAAAAGGAGTTGAATCACCATTTCGACCGGAGCTGTTAGACTTGTGTGTGAAGATTCTCGAAGGGAAAATGGAGAGAAAAGAGCACAGATTCGGTAAATGTCAGAGGACTGAACCTGAAGGCCTGGACATAGCGTTGAGGGATGAAGGCGTGAAGAAAGCGTTCAAAGATGTCGGGTGCTGGAACTTTTGCAAAAAGATACAAGGAGGACATGCACAGGTAACTAAGGAATTTGCGCTAAACTTCACTGGTTTAAATTCAAAGATAGCTATGCTAGAAGTACAGGTTTCTCCAGAAGTAATAGCTGCTGTAACAGAGATCCCAAGAGGACAGGAAGAATGGTTTAAAAATTTTAAGTTTGATATGAATCCTTGTAAGGAGTTTTTAAAGGGGGCATATGTAAATGAAGACTTAACAAAAGCAGTGCCTAGAAATTATGTCAAGGAACATTATGCTCTTCTTCTCACCTGCATACAGAAATATTTGACCTGTGAAGGAAGGTACAATAAGGTCTATTCTTACCATTTTAAATTTCTCTTGCATTTCACCGGGAAAGTCTCCATAGACATTCCTTTCTATTTGTTTCGCAGTTTGAGTAAGATGTCTGATAAGGTGCAGCTGAGGAAAGAGGACTGTGAAACCTCTTTATTTCATCATGGTTTGATTAAGTTGCTAGTTTTAGATGGCCTCCAAAAGATAGGCAGAGACTGGAATTCGTTTATTTTCATGGCTGGATTCCAAATCAAGACTGGCCTTACTCCACAACCAGCCAGAGAATTCACCATAGCTAAGCTTCAAAAGGAAGTAAGAGCTAAAAAGCAAACCAAGCCACAGCTACGAAAACCAGTGAAGCCACTAATCATTCAAGAACAACCTCAGAAATCAACAAATGAAAAAACTCAGAGTAAGAAAACTGTACCCGAAACAAGCAGATCTGAAGCAGTCTCAAGGGTAAGGAAAAGAAACCAAATAAATAAGGAAAAAGGTAAAGCTATAGCTGTTGAAGAGAGCCCAGTGTCTAAGGCAAGCTTGAATGATTTATTACAGGCCATTGAATTCGAGCAGTCTGAACCAGTTCATATTGATTTAGCACAGTCACCGCAAGAAGGTAACAAGAAGTCTAAGGCCTCAAAAAGGCTTAAATTTGATGAGCCAGCTGAAGAGTTTGTTTTTAAACCTAGAAGACCAATGAAAAGAAGATTCCAGCAAGCACAAGAAGCACTGCCCAAAACAAAGGAAACAGGGGAAGGGACACAACATTGGCAAAAGAAGAGCACAAGCAAAACAGTCATTACATCTAAAGAAGACAATATAACAGACCTGAAGAGCCAATTGGAATCTGCTAAATATGAGATTGCCAAACTGAAGAGAGATGTTAGAGAGTATACAATCGTGCATGCAAATTATCGTAAAGTTGTGTGGAAAGGAAGTGAAACCCTAGAAAACCAGTTAAATTCAGTAGTGGATGGCCATGCACAATTTCATACATGGACAGTACCAGCAATCAAAGAGGCCAAATACATTAGAAGGATAAATATGAAGCTAAGAGCTGGGAATAGAGCTATGAAGAAGAAAATTGAAGACTTGAAGGCACAGCTAGGCCAGTTAACTGCTAAATGAATTTTTTTTTTCAGGAAAGGTTTTGTTCCAATTTTTTGTTAAATTTGCTTAGTCTTATTGTTTTGAAGACATGTAAATCCCTACTATACACATGAAAAATCAAAGGGAGTTTTTGGCAATCAAATGTTTGGGTGATAAAGATTTCGAGTCAAAAGCAAGCTGTTTCAAATAATTCAGCGGTTTCGTAGCACGCTACGAAACTGCTGTAGGTGATGATTTTAACGCAGACAAGCAGTTTTGTATTATGAACGAGAATTTTGAAAGAGAGACACCTAAAGGGTACGCAAGACATCAGATGGAGCTACAATAGCCATTCAGACCAAGATAGGTGTACATTTAAAAAAGGTGGAATATTTTAACCCAAGTCTAAATTTCTGTTATAAAGCCCCTTTATCACCGTTCAAAAGGCATTAAATGATTTGCATACAAGGAACTTTTGCCTGCACACATGTCCATCAATGCAGCCTACAGCACATCAAAAACATGGCAGTGTTCCATATCTTGGGTTATTAAAGGCTAGAAGACATGCTGTTATACATTCGAGCAATTTAAGGAAAACAGGAGCCGAGAAGCAAGGGACATCTCCTAATACTACTGGGCAGTTAAAGATTCAGCGTTCAAGGTCAATATGGAGTATTAAACATCCAGCTCATCCAAATCAAAAGAGGACCAGGTGTCAAAGAACAGGGAGAAGCCACTATTGCATGGAAAATGGAGTTAGAGTCATAGTTAATTTAGAACTCTTTAAAATTCCAGTCAGCACTTTATTGTATTTAATAATTGGTTAAATAGCTGATAGGTGTCATTAGAGATAGTTATCGAGTTATCAAATTCCCCTCATGCTGGAGGAGGAAGCTCGAATTAGTTAGAATAAGGATTCTATATATAGTTGAAATAGCAATGTAATGGGGGTTGGAAATTTTATAACAGAGTACTGTTTTGGCTTATGTATAAACAGAGTTCAGTAATATAAGTTGGCTGTTTTTCTTCTCAGGATTCATGAAGGATTTCCATGTTCAGAATGTGTGATTTTATTCTTTCCTTAATGTCTTTTACAGTTGCATAGATGTGTAATCACTCATAATTCACTGATTGTGCTCTGATTTCCTGTATGCATTTATGAACTGTGGTTTTATATGAGTTGTGTTCTGAACATCCAAATGCTAAATGCCTTGACTTCTATGTAAAGGTAGTATCATTGTTTACTGAAGTATGATTGACTCCATAAGCCCAATGGAAACTTATGTAATGTTTATCCAGCCTTCATATTTGTCAATGTTATTCCACAAGAGTTAGTCATCTTATTATTAGTCAAAATCAATAACCCTTTGAGAGAGCCCTCTCAGGCTAAGGAGGCTAAGCCTTAGTCAAAAGATTGGTTTGAAACAGTTACTTGAAGTCTTCTTGGTTTGCAGCCTTCCAGGGCTTGATTTTGAGATAACAGAACCTACAGAATTACCTTTGCCCAAAAGAAAAAGAGCAAGGAAGACAACTGAAGGGTCTGATAGTGAAATTTTCTCATCATCATCATCCATTTCATCTTCTCCATTGCAAATTCAACCATCCACTCCCCCACTCCAAATTGTCATTCAACAGGGTACTCGAACTTTAACATCTGCTTCTCAACCATCTAGAACTTCAATATCCACTCCTGCCCAACCATCAGAACTTCATCTGTGCTATCATCCATTAGTAGCTCAACAATGGCACAAAACCCATGGAACAATCCTGGTGCAGTCACGATGCCTGCACCTTTGAACCCATTGCCATCTCATCCCGAGAAATGGTTGCCAAAATTCAATCCAAATGCAGGCGTTTAGGTAGATGAACACATAAACAATTTTATGTTGTCAATCAATTTAAAAGGAGTTACTGAAGAAGATGTGGTTGTCAGGCTTTTCTCGTATACCCTACAAGGATCAGCCAGGTCTTGGTACTTTTCGTTACCATTAGGATCCATTACAAGTTGGAATATTTTCCAAGAGAAGTTCTTAACTAAATATGGCGATGACAGATCCGTAGCTACGTTAATCAATGATCTCTCAAATCTTAAAACAGGATCTAGAGAGCCTATAAAAGAGTTCAATTCACGATTTAATAAACTCTTAAATAAGATTCTTGCTCCCTCAAAACCTAGTGAACAGGTTAGAAGTGAATGGTACATATCAGCCTTACCTTCAAACATCACTATCATTGTGGATAGAGCTGCAAAGCCTACTTTAGCAGAGAATATGAAAGAGGCAATTGCTATGGAAAAACGTATTATCGCCTTAGAAAAGAAATCTGCTCTTGAAAATAGAAAATCTAAAAAAGTCACCTTCAAAGATGATTCAAAGAAGAAAATGGCTAATGTTCCATACGATATGGAAGGTCTCCAAAAGGTTCTAAAAACCATGTCAAATGAAATGATAGAAATTAAGAAACAAGTAGTTGAGACCTCAACTAAGAAGCCATTTAGAAACTTTAAGAAACCAGAATCAAAACCCCCTAATGCTATATCTAACGCAGAGTCAGACCTCGAGAACGATGAAGAAGAAGATACAGTCTTATCATCTGAAGAAACTAAAGAAGAGGAAGTTGTAGAGTGTCATGGGATGTGGGACTTCAGTTTGCCCAATTCTGATACTGAAAATGAATAGGAAGCTTTTCCAATAAGTACTAGGAGTAAAGGAACTCTTGAACCCGTTCAAGCAACTCAAAAGAAAAAGAACATGGGCACTACTACTAAAGAAAGGGTTCCCACAAAGAAGTCTACAACGATGCCTACTCAAAATCACCCATCGGCTTCCAAGCCACCTTCATCATCTAAAACATTAATAGTTGCAGACTTTATGGATTACAACATCATTGATGACATGAAGAAAACAAAAGAAAATATCACTATGTTTGAGCTTAGTAGGCTTAAACATTAATAAAAAATGTTGCTCAATGAATTAAATGCAGTACCTTCTTCTCCTCTTCCGAATGTTGTATTGTCCAAAGCTGCTAATGAGACAGGTAAGCCACCAGCTGGTACAGTAGAAGCTATTGATGTTGTTCTAATCGAAGATAAATCAAACTCCCATACTCATTTTCTCTTGACCTATGAGATTTATAATAGAAATCTGCACAATTGCTTGATAGACTCAGGGGCTTCATCAAATATAATGCCAGCTTCGATCTGTTCTAAACTGAATATTGAACCCCAAAAGTCTGCAGTGCATCTTGTCCAGTTGGATAGAACTAAGGTCCAAGTATTGGGAGAAATCAACTCAGTTACCATTAGGTTATCAGCTGATCCAAGAGTGGTTCAGAGAATTGATATATTAATTGTTGATATTCCTGAGTTTTATGGTTTGAATTTAAGGGAAGCCAAATCAGATCAAGATTGATCGGGAGAAACATATGACTCATACTGTAACAGAGTTTGAATAAGAAAACCAGCCTATAGCATTCAACAATAATATTCTTGGTAACTACTCATCTGAATCATTCTTTGGTAATTTTAGCGCTCAATCATCACCTTTCTCAGTTAATAATTTCACATCCCAAGTTGAAAATTTTTCCCAAACAGATACATCAAGGTGTGTTAAAATTGTTGAGGAAATTGTAAATAAAACTGTAGATAAACCTTTATTTTGGTCATTATATTTTGACGGGTCTAAATCTAATGACGGTGCAGGAGCAGGATGTATTTTAGTTAGTCCTGAAGGAGAAAAAACTATGCTATCATGTAGATTAGAATTTGAGTGCACAAATAATACTGCTAAATATGAAGCCTTGATTCAAGGACTTTACAAAGCAATAGGTCTTAAGGTGCAATATTTGAAAGTGTACGGTGACTCTGAAATTGTTATAAAGCAAGTCAGAAATTCTATGCATTGCCTTTCTAGTCACCTTAAACATTATCAATCCTTGGTACAAGACCTTGTATCTCATTTTCTAGCATTTAATACTTCTCCCATTCTGACATCTCAGAATGCAGCAGCAGATTTACTAGCCAATGTTGCTTCTAAGCTCCTTCCATCTGAATATTACAGTCCCGATAGATTTTTAGTAGACTTAATTTTCAGGCCATCGGTTCCCGATAATGTCATTAACTGGCGAGTATTCAATCATGACGATGACATTTTAAATTTCTTGACTTTTGATAAGTCCTATGATGATCAAATTATTGATGAAAGTGAACATGATCTTCAAATGAAGAAAATATTGGAAGAAAACTCAATACCTAAACCAATGGTCAAACTTGAAGACCTTTATGACATCAAAGATAGGTTTAAACAGGTTACTAATTCAAAGCTTCAAAGTTCTACTTTGAGATTTGAATTAATAAATCTTGGTACAGAGGACAAGCCACAAAATATCAATATGGGATTAGGACTTACTTCAGAAGAAAGATTCGCATTTATCAGATTATTGAATAGATATAAAAATGTCTTCGCTTGGAATTATGATGACTTGAAAACATATGATACTTCTATCATACAACGTACAATTTCAATGATATCTGAAGAAAAACCAGTACAACAGAAATTAAGGAAAATCCATCTAAACCTTGAAAGTCAGATAAAAGTTGAGTTAAACAAACTCTTGACGGCTAAGATAATTTTTCTTGTTAGACATTCAAATTGGGTGTCCAACTTAGCGCCCGTGAGAATGAAGAATGGTGACATTAGAATTTGCATTGATTTTAGAAATCTTAATAAGGCAAGTCAAAAAGATAACTTCCCACTACCAACAATGGAGCAAACTCTGCATTCAATAATTGGTTCTGAATTAATGTCTTTCTTAGATGGTTTTTCAAGGTATAACCAAATTTTGGTGCACCCCGATGACAGACTCAAGACTACTTTCAGAACTAAGTGGGGAACTTATGCCTATCAAAAAATGCCTTTCGGTTTAATTAATGTTGGAGCTACCTACCAAAGAGTAATGGATATAGCATTCAAAGGTCTGATTAATAAACTAGTAGTTGTCTATTCGGATGACATTACTGTCTTCTCTAAGAAAAGAGCAAATATTTACATGATTTGAAACAAATCTTTGAATGTTGTAAGAGGTATGGGATTTCACCAAATCTTAAGAAGTCATTTTTTGCTCTTAACCAAGGTAAACTCTTGGGGTTCATTGTTTCAAAAGATGGTATTTATATCGATCTAGATAGAATCAAAGAGATTTCTGATATTCCATTTCCACATAATAAAAAATCAATGCAATCATTTAAATTTTGTTAAAAGATTTGTTCCAGATTTTTCACAGATTGTTTTACCATTACAAATCATGATTAATAAAAGCTTAGTATTTAAATGGGGGCATATAGAAAGGGAGGCTTTTGATTCAATCAAACAAGCAATCATAAATGCTCTTGCATTAAACACTCCCAATTTTTCAAATCATTTTATTTTATATACTCTAGCATATGAATCTTACGCAGTGGTACTAACACAAATCAATGATCAAAACTTGGAAGCACCAATATCATATTATAGTTCAAATCTTCAAGGTGTTGAGCTTAATTACTCTGAAGTTGAAAAGCAAGCCTTTGTTGTATTCAAATCCATTAAACACTTTAGGCCCTTTCTCGTAAAGACTCACACAAAAGTAATAGTCCATTTTTCAACGGTAAGACAATTACTAGTTCAAAGGGAATTGGGAGAAAAAAGGGCAAAATGGGTTACGGCATTACAAGAATATGATTTGGACATTAGACCAGCAAAGATTGTCAAAGGCCAAGGTTTTTGTAGGTTGTTAGCAGGAGCTTCTAATATTCAGGAACATGAAGGTACCAACAATATTGAAGAAGTCAATGAGATAAGTACCAACAATATTGAAGAAGTCAATGAGATAAGTACCATCAATCTTGAATCTCAATATGCAGATTTGATATTTTATTTGAAAAATAGATATGCTCCTTCTAATCTTTCCTATAAGAATAAACGTGCCATAAGACTAAAAGAAAAAAACTTCATGATTATTGATGATGTGTTGTTTAGATGCAATTATGATTCGATTTTTTTAAGATGCTTAGAAAAACCTGAAGCGCAAAAGGTCTTGCAGGAATTACAGGATGGTCCAGCAGGAGGACATTTTGGAGCTGATACAATAGCTCACAAAATTATTCATGCTGGGTATTACTGGCCCACCTTATTTAGAAATACTCATGAATATGTAAGGAAATGCAGAACATGTCAAACTGCCAGTGGAAGATAAAGAAAACCAGCTTTCCCTTTGCAACCAGTCAACATTGAGCAGCCTTTTGAACAATGGGGATTGGATATCATTGGAGAAATTAATCCACATTCATCCAAACAGCATAGGTACATCCTTACAGCTACATATTACTTTACTAAGTGGGTATAAGTAATTCCTTTAAAGATAGCAAACTCTAAGGCAACCATTGAATTCATAGCCCAGTTCATCATTACCAAGTTTGGTGTCCCAAACACTCTTATTTTTTATAATGCATCTTATTTCTCTGGTAATTCTATACTTGATTTTGCTATCAAAAGAGGATTCAAATTGAAATATTCTGCAAACTACTACCCTCAGGGTAATGGTTTAGTAGAATCCATCGATAAAAATCTTATCAAAATCATTAAGAGAACTATTGATCAGAATCATAAAAATTGGCATAAGTCTTTGATATTTGCATTATGGGTAGACCGTATAACACAGAAGGCCTCGATAGGCACTTCTCCGTTTAATCTGGGGTATGGAAAGGAGGCTATCATACCAGCAAACTCAGTATTTCCATCACTAGCCTTAGTGCAGTTTATTGAAGAAAATCCCTCATCTTCTATCCAATTGAGACATAATCAAATCCTGAAATTAGAAGAAGAAAGGGACCATGAAAGTTTATGATTTTTTAGAGTGTAATTCTAAAATATATTTGATATAAAAAGATAAGAGGTCTCATCATGAGTTTGTTTACCATGATCATAGGGGACTAATTCAACTGATGATCTAGGTTATCTTTTGTTTATAGATGCATGAAAAGAATTACATATAGAGTTTGTAGCTTAACCAAAGAGAACCTTAAATATGCACATGTGAGAAGAAGAAGAAGAAACACATAAGAAGACAAGAAGACAAGAACTTGATAACTGAGTTATTCCCTCCTGGACTACATCTTCGGGCCCTGCTCGATCAATGGGGAGACCTTCATTCATTAAAAATGGCATCAAAAGAAGTTACATTCATCAGTTACAAAAATGGAGCATTATACCTCCATACTGAAAAATGTTCGAAAATTAGAGAGCTCTTATGCAAAAACTGACACCACCATTGGATTCCCGTTGCCAAGAGGTGCAAAATCGATATAAAACTTGCCCAATTCTGAGTCTGGACCAGAATCACCCTCCTGCAAAAATTCTTCTCAGGCAAGGTTCCACCAGTATTTCTGAGAGCTCAGGGTTCTGCCACCTGGTCTTGAAATTCGTGCCATTGATCTCCTCCTTTGAAATGGTTAAAAATGAGTTTTTTATAAGGTGGAGGGCGGATTAACCATAACGTGGTTATGGTTTTATTTAGATACTTGACCTTATGGTTTTATGTCTCACCATAAATATTTCATAACAAATTTCTTTACCAAAAAGGAGGCGTATTAATAGGAAGGGTGGTTGTTTCATGTTTGCATGGTGGCTTTGGGTGGCAGGATCACATACGTGGCCGCTTACCCAAGCCCCACCGTAACCTTACGGATTTCGCATCATATGACAAGTTGTCAGGCTTAACGAACGGCGGCTTTATGTGGTGGGCAGGCTTTGAATTTGGGACCTCCCGCTCAGGGGCCGGCCACGTGGGTCGGGCGGGTTCGACCCCCTCCAGTCCCGTAACTTCCGGTTAGCCTTTGGCAGTTGCATATATTAAGGTTTATATATATGGTTTTCACCATATATAATATGGTATGTAGAGCAATATTTTCGATCGGTGGTCATGCATATAATATGGTTCTATATACAGTTTATTACATATATAATATGAAAGATATGCAATGGCTTAATATGGTTTCCAACATATAATATATGGTTATGTATGTTAACCATATATTATATGGTTTCAAACGAATATGTATATATGGTATGGTTTGGATATTCAGTTATAATATGTTATATATTTGAATGGTTTTTTGTTATAACTATATAAATTTAACTATAATCCTGTGTTTTGGCTCTTGTGCAGGATTAGGAGGCTAATGGGAAAAAGCCAATTGTGAAGATTTGAAGATTGCCATGTGGGTCCCATGTGCTGACTAGGATGCCATGTGGCGCACTATGGACCCCAGTTCCTCTGCCATACCAAAACTTTGAAGAGCTTTATCTCATGCATACGAGCTCAGATTGACAAACCGTTCATGCCACCACGATCAGAAAGACGAGCTCTCTTAACTAATGCCAACAAATTCTCCTTTCTACCAATTTGAATTTTTGGCCTTATCCATCCCCTTGGTGTCTCGAGATCCACCTGTATCAAATGACATTACCAACACTGCATACCAAAACAGGGTAATGGCTTATGATTATAAGACAAGGGGTCTCATTACGAGCCAGCTTGTTTAGTTAAATTACAACCAGTGAATGGCATTGTCAACAACTAGCCACCAAACCAGGACAATGGCTTTTTATCTTACAAAGTAAAGAAATAAGAAAAAAAAATGTAATACAAAATATGTGGAAACATATCTTTTGGATTCATTCTTTTAAATTATACCCCGAAATGGATGGGACAATGAATGATTAAATGGTTAAAAGGTAACACTGTCGAGACTATAGATGTTTGCTGGCAGCAGTGGCTCTATCTGTGACAAGAGAGTCATTATTAAGCTAAGTTGAAGAAGTCTCTTGTTTTATCATTATCAACCAATTAAGGTTTACTTAAACTTAGAATGTATTTAATTTTGAGGTGAGAAAGAGAAAAAATAGTTTTCATTATATTCAGAGTTTATGATTACCTAGTTAAATTAGAATTTCTCTATCCACTAACGTTTTCAAATTAAGGTTAAAATATTACATTACTTTCTCAGAGATAATTGTTTCTTCCAGTGAATCGCCAATTGTTGTGCTAAATAACAACCCCCTATTTCTAAAAAACTTTTACACAAAATTTTTAATAAGAAATGGGTCCCTTTTTAAAATAAGCTTAGCGAGATTTGTGATTTGATAAATAAATCTGGTATTGACCTCATTATAAGAAAAACCTTTATCAAAAGGCCCAATGTAAGTAATTCATTTTATAAAGCCTTTTGAAAAGTACAAAGTGCTCCTTTAAAAAACATTATAAATAATTCTACATTGCGATAAAGTAGTCGGAGATCGTGTATCGCAATGACAAAGGGACACATATAAAGAGGGCCTCATCAAATCCTCTGATCTGATAAAGGTAATTGCAATCGACAATCGGAGGTATCATATGACAAAGAGTTAAAGCGCAATGCGAACCCTCGATTGCGATCAATAAATAAGGCGTGCATCTCAAGAAGAAAACATTCGTGAAATGGTTTGCATGCATAAGTATTTTAAAAATTAATAAATCAAACCAATTTAATGAAAACATACCCCGCCCTATTATAATCTCACTTTATCGGCAATCGGAGATATTCATTGCAAGTGACAAAGCCTTACCCTTTTGAAATTCCCGATTGCGATTTGCGATTTATTGCTGATCGTCGATCGGGGAAATCCAAAGACACGCTTAAGATAATCATTCAATATATCTGTTAGAATCGGTCTTGATCCCTCCATCAGCGATCAAAACTCTTTGCATTTGCATAAGTAGGCGTCTCATCAATGTCAATTTTTGCAACCCATTAGGCATGCCATAACCTTGATGGAGGAGCTGATGTGTTTATACCCCTCTTGGCATTGCTGGTTCAGGTCATTTCAGTCATTAAGCTCTTTCAAACTTGTCTTGTATTCTCTTGAGGTCAATTTCGTAGGTCTAGGGTTTTGGTCAAAAATGTTACAAGGTCATGTGCTTGAGAGTCAATGAGTGTTCAGTAAGCCAGAGGGATGATTGTAAAGGTGTTTCTTCTAAATTTTTATCTGGTACAGTTAATCTTCACCTTGGATTTAAAAACTCTGTTTTTAAAGCCAAGGTCATTTTTCAAATATTTGTACAAAGTGATGAAATTTCGAAAGTCTTCAGCGAACAAAATGCAACCCTGGTCCCTTTGCCAAGATCCCTCAGATCTACCTGCAAAACGAATCAAGCCAAAGCACTAAATGAGTCAATTTCAGAACAAAAGAAACCAAAAAGTCAGTTTTATAAAGTGTCAAAGAGAAACATTAGAAAGTGGGTTTCAGCATGAAATTTTTTCAAATGAAACTTATAAGAACCCAATCTCCCTCCATTCACTCTCATTGTGCATCCTAGACACTTGCAAGAGAAGTTTGAGAGAGTGATTGAGTGAAAGGAGCAAAAACATAGCAAGTTCGGGCGTTGGTTAGGGGCGCGACCTGTCAAGCCAGGTGCGCGACCCGTCAGAGGTGTGCGACCCGTCAAAGGGTTTCCCACAGAGCGAGTTTACAACGAGCGCGACCCGTCAGAGGTGCGCGACCCGTTGGGCGTGGTGCGCGACCCGTCAAGCTGCCTCCCTCCAAACTCATTCCAAAATTTGCTCAAGCTCCTCTAACTCATCAAATCGCTTGAGGTAGTCTCTTCAAACTAGTGAATGGTTGTTGGTTAGTTGAAAGACATCATGAGTGTGTTTTTAATGATCAAATTGTGCAAGGAAAAACACTCTATATGACTGTATGTAAATTTGTAAAAAGGTGCTAGGGTTTATTGCTGTTTCATTGTTTTTCCCCTTGTAATCATTCTCTTCATTCCCATTTCATTTTCCCCATATTTCCATGTCAATTTCCCTTTTAAATTTGCAAAGAAAATAAACCCTACCCCTTTCCCTTTAAAAATAAAAAATCAAACCCTAACCCTACCCCTCATAACACCTATGTAAACACATGAATTTAATGATGCATATGCAGTGATATTTTCAGTGTTTTTTCCCTAAATTCCCTGTTGTATACATGTATTCCCATTTTCCTTGTAAAAAGGTCCCTACCCTAACATTTCCCTCATGTCCTTGTCCCCTTGAAACAGCATAGAATTCAACACTTTTTACAGGCAGAAACAGCAATACAGTTTGTCCACTTTGCTCCTAAACTATGTCAGAAACCGAAACTTATGAGCAAAGTGATGACCAATCATCAGCTTCAGAGATTGAGGAACAGAGGCGGCCTCGTAAGGGTGGTAAGGGTCGACATCATAAGCGAGAGGAGCCCACCTCTTTGACAGAGTTACAAGCTTGTCCTATGGCAGTCTCATGTTTCCAGTACATGTCTTGCTATGAGTTTTGTGAGAGGATCTCTTGGATTCAGCATCACCGAGAGTTGGCCCACCTTTTTGTTTTACACTTGCATGATGGACATGTCAACCTTGCAGGGGTGAATTTTACATTGACACCCGAGGTGATCTCACAAGCTACAGGGATACCTAATGTTGGTGAGGTGTGGAATAAGCGCAAGATGTTAGATAGTGTTCACTTTGAGCCTTATGTCCAGCCACCATTCATGAGACATCTGGCAGGTGTGTTTCCATTCAGGTTTCTCAGAAGCGAGTATGCTCCCATGATGAGGCTCATTATGCACTATTTTACCTGTGAGGGCAGATTTTCACAGGTGTACTTATATCATATTCGCCTCTTGATGCACTTCACCCGAGTGAGGATGATGAACATCCCGGTTTTCTTCTTTCAGAACATTCAGAAGATGGTGCCCATGTTGCAGAGGAAGACCCCGACATAGCAGTACAGGAGCCTTCATCATTATGGTTTGATTCAGCTAATAGTATTGCATCAGTTGACTCAGTAGGGCATCTCATGGGAGGAGTTCATCTCTCGTGAGTTTTTCACAGTACCATCACCGCCACATCCTGAGGTTGTTCACGAGGAGGGAGGACCATCACATCAGCATGACATCCCTGTCACT
>APFE030691749.1:1496-19156 GCA_000404065.3 Pinus taeda | reverse complement strand
TATAAAGTGTCAAAGAGAAACATTAGAAAGTGGGTTTGAGCATGAACTTTTTTCAAATGAAACTTATAAAAACCCAATCTCCCTCCTATCACTCTCATTGTGCATCCTAGACACTTGCAAGAGAAGTTTGAGAGAGTGATTGAGTGAAAGGAGCGAAAACAGAGCAAGTTCGGGCGTTGGTCAGGGGCGCGACCTGTCAGGCCAGGTGCGCGACCCGTCAGAGGCGCGCGACCCGTCAGAGGGCTTCCCACAGTGCGATTTTACAATGGGCGCGACGCGTCAGGCGTGCGCGACCCGTTGGGCGTGGTGCGCGACCCGTCAAGCTGTCTCCCTGCAATCTTATTTCAAATTTGCTCAAACGCCCTCCAAGCCATCAAATCGCTTGAGGTAGGTTCCTTAATCTTGGAATGGTTGCTGGTTACGATTGGTGGATATTATGGACATGTTTCAATGATCAAAATTGTGCAAGAGAAACCCCTTCATATGACTGCAGTATTAATGGTTAAAATGTGCTAGGGTTTGTGTTGTTTCAAGGTTTTTTCCCTTTGTAATTGTTTCCCTCCTTCCCCTTTCCACTCACATTTGTATTTACATTTGTATTTATATCTATTTTCCCATACTATTTTATAAATAAAATGCAAACCCTCCCCTCTCCCTAATCACTAAAAATGCAAACCCTACCCCTCTCCTAAAGCATCAAAAAACAAAACTCAAACCCTTATCTTGCTGCACCATATGCATGTGTAACCACAAAAAATTGTTGGTGAATATGTAAAGAGTTTTGTAAATTTTCCCTATCTTCCCCTTTAATGCATGTATTCATATTCTCATATGTTTACTTTCTATACATGTATTCCCATATGCAATGATTTTTGCAAATGATTTCCCAATATATTCCTGATTATAAATATGTATTCCTATACGCAATAATTGTTTGCAATATTTTCCTTAAATTCCCTGTTATATTCCTATATTCCCAATTCCTTGTAAAAAGGTCCCTCCCCTAACATTTCCCTCATGTCCTTGTCCCCTTGAAACAACATAGAATTCAACACTTTTTACAGGCAGAAACAACAGTACAGTTTGTCCACTTTGCTCCTAAATTATGTCAGAAACCGAAACTTATGAGCAAAGTGATGACCAATCATCAACTTCAGAGATTGAGGAACAGAGGCGGCCTCGTAAGGGTGGTAAGGGTGGACATCATAAGCGAGAGGAGCCCACCTCTTTGACAGAGTTACAAGCTTGTCCTATGGCAGTCTCATGTTTCCAATACATGTCTTGCTATGAATTTTGTGAGAGGATCTCTCGGATTTAGCACCATCGAGAGTTGGCCCGCCTTTTTGTTTTACACTTGCATGATGGACATGTCAACCTTGCAGGGGTGAACTTTACATTGACAACCGAGGTGATCTCACATGCTACAGGGATACCTAATGTTGGTGAGGTGTGGAATAAGCGCAAGATGTTAGATAGTGTTCACTTTCAGCCTTATGTCCGGCCACCATTCATGAGACATCTGGCAGGTGTGTTTCCATTCAGGTTTCTCAGAAGCGAGTATCCCGGTGTTCTTCTTTCAGAACATTCAGAAGATGGTGCCCATGTTGCAGAGGAAGACCCCGGCACAGCAGTACAGGAGCCTTCATCATTATTGTTTGATTCAGCTAGTAGTATTGCATCAGTTGACTCAGCAGGGCATCTCATGGGAGGAGTTCATCTCTCGTGAGTTTTTCACAGTACCATCACCACCACATCCTGAGGTTGTTCACGAGGAGGGAGTACCATCACATCAGCATGACATCCCTGTTACTAGACATGTCAGCTCCTCACCTCAGGTCACCTATCAGAGAGGCCCAAGGGCCTTATTTGCAGCAGCTCGTCGAGTACTTTCTCCACGCCAGGTGGAAGGGGTCTCGCCTTCTTCATCAACACCGCGAGTGTTATCTCCACACCAGGTGGAAGGGGCCTCGTTTCCAACAGCAGCACAGGTATCAAAGAGGGGCAAGCAGCCCATGATTGAGGAGAGATTGTTAGGTGATCCAGTTATTGATCTTGACGCCGGTTCTCCTAGCACAGAGCTCAAGGATATCATCCGAGAGAAAAGGACCGAGAATGAGTCGCTGCACACGAAATTGTTGATGGAAAAATGGATAATTAACTATTTAGAGCATTGAAACAAGCAGTTGGAGGATGAGCACAAGCTATATGAGCTGCAGAAGATTCGTGAAGATAGGGAATTGGCTCGTAGGAGACCCGGTGACTTGAGACCCATAGATCGAGAATCTATGTTTATTTGCGACAATGCTCATTTGAAAAGGTTGTTGGCTAAGGCCAATCAAAATAACAAACTGCTGAGGAACATGAAAAATCATTATTGGGCGCGGATGCACGTGTGCAAAGCAAAGATGAAGGTGCTTCAAAGGCGGTTGGCAGAGGCACTAAAATGGAGAAAAAGGCCCGATCCCCTCCGTATCTTGGTTGAGGCTTCCTTGAAAGAGCATAGCACTAAATAGCTCAGCCACAACACAAATCCCAAGAAACTTTGAACATTTTGAGTAATTTTGGCATTTTTTGGCAATTTACAGGTTTTTGCTCATTAACGGGTCTCACCCCCGGTGAGACCCTTCGTCCCAGCAACTCCATTTGAAAAAAACTCAGCATTTACAGATTTTTCATGCAAAGTTACATATGCTCATGGATGGACTTGAGATTTTGTGAAGTTTTGGGCCTCCAGAAAGTCAAAAAACATGCAAAATTTGACTTTCTGCCACTTTTTTGAACTGCAGAAAGCTGCCTTGGGAGAATTGATTTTTGACAGGGTAAATGAACTCCAAATTCAAAAATTCCAGTTGGGTTGGAAAGTAGACTCACAGACCTTTCCAACAATCCCACTTTTTCTCAATTTGGCCACCTATAAGTGCCCCGAACATGGCTCCAAAGGGGCGCGACCCGTCAGGCAGGGGGGCACGACCCGTGAGGCAGAATTGTCCAGAAATGCACTGTAAAGCCCAAAAAAACGCAGATTTGACTCAGTTTGACTTTTTGAGGTGAAAGATGATTCTCTTTGATGTAATTATGGTACTTTTTAGACACTTTTACCCTTATGTAACTCTTCTAGAAGATTCATGCATGAAAAGGGTACAAATTAAATGAATGAATTGGTTTCCAAGTTTATGAGGCAAGTTGTTTTGACTGCCTAGTTTGTAGTACTTAATTTAGAAGTGGTTGAAACAGCTCCTAGGATAGTGAGCTCAACCCATGGAGGCAGGGAAAGAGGTTAGATCATCTATATTATGTACTTTCTTGCTCATTTTCATGGTTGGACTCTTGAAGGAGAAGCTATCATTGTATTATTTCACTGTATCTCTGCAATTTTTGGCTAAGGAAGACCAGGGTTTTGCAGTCCTTTTTGGGATTCTTGTGGTTACATGTATTGATGGTGTGTTTCTATATGTACCTGTAAGTGTGTTATGTGAATCATTTCCGTTCTTTTCCTTCTGCACATTAAGAAAACAAAGTGTTAAAGTAAGAATTCATGACTGTCATGCTCTGCTTTTAAGTTTGTTTAATTTCAATGTTTTCTACTGTTTAAGGAGAATTCAAAGTTATTGTTTGCTCTCCTTAACTCCCCACCTGTCATTCCTAATCATCCACCTCAATCAAAGGCATCAATACTGTCTCCTACCTCGCCCCAAAGAACCCCCTGCAGAAACTGTGTCCAATCCCCGCACCCAAAATTGCCATCCCCTCAATGCCACAAAAAACCCTAAAAACCCAAAATCAACCCTTTTGATCAGTTTACTAGCCTAAAATAAGTGTTACCCTATTGTTCATCTCATCCATTGAAGATTTTACTGAGATTGATCGGAGAGAGCCTTCTCCTGCCCCGTAGGGCTAGCTACGAGGCTAAATGGTTTGATGTTGCCTTGAGGTTTGCCTTTTTCAGCCTAAGGTGAAATTTCAATCGCTAACACTTGGTATTTATAAAAATATGAAATGTTTAAACTAAGTGGTATCAACGATGGCTAATTAAAGGCATCAAGTGACACACCCCATTAAAATTCATAATTGGTATGCTTTTAGCCAAGGTCTAACTTAAATCAGCTAAGCATTGTCGGAAGTTAGAATACATTTATTAATCAGTCCTCCACTTTCCTTCACTACTTTTCACTATGAGAACACATGTTGGTCGTATAAATGGAAAAATTGACCATTGAACTATTGTGATGTGTTGTAGTCTCAACAACGGAGGTTGCAACAAAAATAGTTGTAGTGACTGAAGTTGTGACAAAGTAAGTTGCAACAACCCAAAACCATCATCAAATTAGTTTCTATCTAAACCATCCAGGGCTCCAAAGCTTTTGTTCCAACCAAGGCTCCAAGACTAGTAACTCAACCCACAGTTGCCACCAGGATCTAGAGCATCTGTCCAACCAAGGCTCTAGGACTAGTAAGCCAACCCAACAAGGGCTCCAAAGCATTTGTCCAACCAAGGCTACGAGACTGGTAACTCAAGCCAAGTTGTTACAGTGCTCTAAAGAATTTGTCCAACCAAGGCTCTAGGAACTAGTAACTCAAACCAAGCTAAGGAAATGTGAGAACCAACCAAAAACAAAACAAGGAAATAAACCCACAATCTCCATGGTTATCAAGCAAATGGCAAAGCTAGACAAATCCATTGGAAATCCAGGAAATCCTCCATGCCAATGATAGATCATAACCAAGAAACCACATGCATGTGCCATGCGTGCCGAAACTAGTGAGGAAAACATACATGAAACTCGATACTTACAAGAAAAACCCGTTGATCCCAATCTTGATGTCCTCTTGCACTTTCCTACTCTTCCTAAAAAACTCCAAGTATGCCACACCCTCCAAGAGTGCTCGAAGAAAAATATAAGTATCCAAGAGTACGAGAGAGAGAGAGAATAATGAGAGAGATCCAACACTGAACTAACCAAGCTTACACTGACCAAGTCTGCCCATTGATCCTCAAAACCATTTTTATTAATGAGGCCTCTATTTTCTTCATTTTCAATTATTTTTTTTCAATTTCCTCCTCACATGAAACTTGTGACCTTTCACCTTCCTTTTCTCCTAATTTCCATTATTTTTCCTAAAGAAAATGCCAATAAATGCCTCATGCATTTCCAAAGCCTGTGCCATTGCCTTTACCAATTTCCTTAGCCATAATAAACCAAATGAACACCCACTAGGATGTTTTACCCACCATTCAACTTGGAATATGTGTCCCATGACAATGGTTTTATATATTTTTACATGAGTTTTTAATGACAGTTGGTACATATTTTATTTTCATCTAGTAGCAATTTGAAAACATCTTTTAAATGACAAGATAAATTTGAAGGCTTTGTAGGATAGTATTGTGACATAAAGTTAGAAGCTTATTTGGCATGGTTAAAGATGAGATTTATGTGGAAATTCCTCATTCTTGTAGTAGTGGAAAAAGTTTGCAATAAGAAGCATCCCACAAGGAATTTTTGATATGGAGTCAGAGACACTAATTTATTATTTGTAATAATGGAGGTAGTGGCTTTAAATTTGGCATCATCTACTAGGGAAGACGAAAACACATATTGTAAAGGAATCCTCTTCTACAAAGGTTTATCAAAAGATATATATCCTACAGATAAAAGTGAAATACAATAATCTAAGACTAAGATGTTCAGAATTGAGCTACCCTTATTTGAAAAGAAAATTAAAGTTTTGGACAACCTTACAAGCATTTATGAGCTAACAAATATTAAAAGTTTAGATTTAACAATTAGGGTTGATGTGGTTAGGCTATACCTAGCTACTGGAAAACTCTTTCATGTTTCCTATATTCTATGCTTGTTGTCCTTGAAAGTCATGTCAAGTCTTGATTCCTGGAAGTTACGTCCATTGATGTTAACCGAGAGATTATAATTACAATGACAATCTTACAATAAAAAATGTCAACAGGATATTTTGCTTTATGTTTTCAAGAACTAATCTTACAAAGTGCCATTTATATAACTATGCTTATTCTACTATCTCAGGATTATATCCAATACTTGCTTTTATGGAGGATGCTTATTTCCAAAGCCAGTGAGATTAGATTTTTGGTTTTGTAGTAGAAGTGGAGTATGGATCCATAAAATCTAGAAAAAATAAGAGGAGTTTAATCAATATTGCAATTAGAATTAAGATACCTATGAGAGGATTCTTGAGAGTAATATTGAAATTTGACCTTTTCAAGGCATGTGTGTATGGAAGCTTATATAAGGTTGATGATCTACGAAGTTGGTTCAAATGTACGAGTTCTTGAAACCTTGGAATTAATGTTTTTCTTTACAAGGAACCAATAATCATTTCATTATATTATTTATTTTATTTCTTTTGATGATATTTCCATGTGAAAAATTCCAACTCAACGATGCAAAAAATGCCTTGGTCACCATAAAAAAAAGAAGAAGCATATATGAGATTATTTTAAAACATGGAAATAATAGTCAAAGGAGTAATTAATGTATATAGGTGGAAACTTTTCCCTCTTTCAATGGGAGGTGGGAAGATTTCTAGTGGAGACAGTTCCAACTCCTTCAGATTTCTAGGCAGGATACCAATACGAGTCAACCAATTCAAGATTCTAAGGAAAAATACTTGCAAGCAGCTCCAAATTTCAGTAGATTATCGAGAGATTATTTTATTTTTAGTACATTATTTATATTTTTATTCCGTGAAAAATGTAACATCTTAGGGAAGTATTTTCTATATTTTGTTTCATTTGTAATAAAGAATGGTTGGCTTTTGATGCCAAAACACTGAGATTTTTTGTAAATACTTCTACTATAGAAATATCAAAAGTTGATGCCTTTCGTTTTATGATATAATTTGTTTCTAATATATGTTATTTCCTGTGATTCCATATCTTTATTTTTACATGCATGTGGGGGTTGTAGGTATTCGGGAAAGGTTGGGTTGAGTTTCAACCCCACTGAAATCCCATCATGAAGTTATTTTCATTAATGAGTAGAGCAGAATGATTGTGTGTCACTATTAATCCCTCAAAATCACAAGATTGTCGCTATCTAAACAGTTCCTATATGAATTTTGTTCAGCTGTTAAAAGAGTCTCTTCATTCTTTCTAATCTTATTAGCTAGTCTGAGTGTTCAATGTGAATGTCTATGTTACCGAACATCTCTACCTTTTCCATCATCAACCTTTCAAGCTATATTATTTTGAAATAACTAAATGTAGGCACTTTGGTAAGGCCTTCGTAAGAGATATCTTATTTGTTAGCCAAGGATTGGAAACCCAAAGTAACCACCCTATACAACAATCCCTAGATACGACGATTGGGTTTCATAGGTTGTTGTCTAGTGACATTGAAGAACAAGAAACCTTGTAACATTTGAGGGAGCTCCCTCTGGTTCAACAGCCAATTTGAACCTAACTATTGGGTGATTTGGCTTCTCAGCATAGGTTTGCAGCCAAGAACTACCTTCAAGAAGTGTTACAACACCTTTAACGTGTTTGTTCAGGGCCTTTAGATGATATGGTGTGGTAACCCTACGCTTGATCATGTATTCTTACATTAATTCTACAAGGAAATTTGACGTGAATTGGGTTTCTCCATCCATGAATATCTCTCACAATGTCCCAAACATGGTGAACATTTCCCTGTGAAGAAATCATGCTACTATTTTCTTATTTGCGACAGGAAGTCCATTGGCCTCCATCCACTTCACAACATAATTTGTGCAAGGTGTTTCAATGTGATGGTAGGTTGATCAATATAACGAAGTCAATGACCCATGTATCCAAGCATTCCGACACTATTTGTGGTTGTAATTACATCTCATTGGATTGCACAGGTCTTCTAATGCATTGGAAGTTGTTGCACCTCATTACATAATCGTTGGAATCTTTTAAGCTGGCGAGCCAATAGTACTCTTGATGAAGTGGGTTGTGAGCAATTATGTTATCAATGAAGTGACCCCACATGGTTTCTCATGATACACTTTAAGGATCTCATAGGTTTCATTTTCCCTTACATATGTTGAAATGATGAGGCCATACCTATGTAGAATAGACATCCATAAAGCCATGAGAACCTCCTTCGTTATTTCACAAAATTTTTATGTTATTTTGGTGATAGATGGTGTGAAATTATATGTGCATCCAAGTAGTTAGAAATATATGCAAACCACATAGAGTTAGTAGAAACCATAAATAGGTGGTCTCAAGGAAAATAATCTTCTACAGGGGGCTCATTTTCGTTAAATATGATTCTAAAAAGGAAATCAACTACAATATTATCTTTTACTAGTTTGTCTAGGATGTTGATAGCATATTCTTGGAATAGAAACAACCAACTAATAATCCTACCATTCATAACATGTTTATTCATTAAATATTTGATTACAGTATGGTCAGTGTGTAATATTACAAGGTAACTTGTAATGTAATTATGAAATTTTTTAATTTCATAAATGACCACAATGAACTCCTTCTTGTTTACCTTGTAATTAAGCCCTATGATAAAAATATTTTTACTAACATAATAGATTGCATACAGGTTTCCTTTTTCAAGTTTTCCTAACACAACTCATATAGTGGTTCCTGAGGCATCTATGTAAATGTGGAATCAGAGAGACCAATTAGGTCCTCTTAAAATTGGTTCCTTTAGGGCTCAGGATTATGAACATATGTACCATATGTCAAAGGAAGTGATAACCATGGAGACACCCTTCAACATACCCAACAATAATGCCATCTGCAGGGCTATCTTGCAGAATTTGGTGGAGCAGGCCAAATTTAGGATGGCACCCAACCAAGTGTACAAGAAAAAAATATTGTGGAAGGCATATAAATACGTGGTCATCTTTTCATGTCACTTGTATGGACAAGAAAACACGGAAACCTTCCTGTATGGTTGGGTGATCACATTGGACCAATTGGTCATTGAAGACAAAGCATGCAACTAGTCTGACATGTTGGCTCACAGGCTGAAGGAACAGGTAGCAAGAGCTCAACAGCCACCCAAACGTCAGCAAGCAGAAATCTGTGCTTGTCAGGAGTTCTCTGGATTGAAGAGAGCATGGACATCAACAGAGACCTCTGTGAACACTTATTGTAAAATGTTGTCTGAATGTAGCTTTAGAGGAGTTATCACGTAATTGTCAAATCATTTTTTCACCCCAGTGTACAAGATGATATTTGAGCAGGATCCACCTTGCATGTTGAAGGCAACAATGAAGGCATTGATTGACATATTGGATTGTTAGGCCTCACCATACAACACCCTCATACGAATGTATAGTGCAGAGAAGCCTCCACATGTTTTACCGAAGTTATCCTTGGACAAGCTCATCATGTAGGAAGTATCATACCACATCTCAGCACGACTGTCAATTAGGCTCCACCAAAAAAAGAAGGAACCTTGGCCTACTCTTCTATTTTGCATCGAGTTATATGAGTGTTGTAGCAGCTACAACCACCCACCAAAATTTTGGCCTGCACCAGTTTGGTAGCCTCCCTTGGAGAGTTTCACTTGATGACTGCACACGCTCAGGTTCTCTCCGTGAGCTCGTGTAGGTATTTACATTTGCCTTGCTTGTTTATTGCACTCAAGTCTCTACATGTTGATGTCTAAGTCATGCTTGCAACCGTGTTCTGGTTATGTTCGAAGTCTTCACTTTGTATGTGTCTGTTGTGTTGGCCATGAAAACATTTGTCACACTCACACATGGAGTCACATTGACTATCACACAAGCATCATCTTGATAATGAATGATCAATCATGAGTGTCGCGCTTTTCACTTGCACCGTCAATCAGTGATGTTGAACATGTGTGTTTGGATGGTTCGGTCATTTTGTCATCAAGTCATGCGAGCGTGTGTTCGTATGATAACCTATGCGTATTTCTATTGTTCACACACTTAGTGATTTTTGCTGAAGTTATGATGACCAGACTCCTCACTGACAATCGCACCATCACCCTACTTTTGACTTGATCGACTGTCAACCAGAAAAGCACAGAAGCACCAAGATAGTTCTTTCAGGTAGTGCTCCATGCAAGCAACTCAAGCAGAAATTATGATGGCCACCTAGACAGTCGACCAATTGTTCATCTCAAAAATTGTGTAGTGCTCATGAGTAGGCCCCATGCTGCCCATCAGTTAGCTCAGCTCAAAAATTGTGCAAAGATGATCAGAAGGTTGGCCTTCTATCCTTAGTGCAGTTTTCCTAGCCAACTCCCAACAATAGATTGTCTATTCCCTCCAGGAATTGTATAGTTTCTACTGCTAGTGACCCCAATAGCCAACTGTCGGTTCCCTCTAGGAATTATGTAGTTCTGGCTGCCAGGACCCTAATAGCCAACTGCTAGTTCCCCAGGGAATTGCATAGTTCTTGCTGACAATCTCCTGGGTAGTTCCCCAGAAAAACTACGCAATCTCTGCCTATTGACACTTCATGCAACTCGGCCCATTCCTCTAGAAAATTGTACAAATCTAGCTGTCCAGCCCCTATTGTCTGTTCGTTCTGGAAAATGCATATAGAATGCATGCCTTTCCCTCCTACAGCCCAAACTATCCCTCCCAAAATTTGTGGTATTTTTCCTCCTAGCCAATTTAAACCTTGCAGACAGTCATTGTCGACTTAGATTATATGTCTCCATCCCTCAGTGACTTTTGCGTAGTTTTCATCAGTAGTTTTGTGGAGCCATCTCTGCATACCACAACCCTACTACCTTTCCCGATCACCTGCATTCGAATGATCATGTGTCATGGTAGACTAGGAGGCTTTGGAATTGATGTCATCTCGTCATGAGTGACTTTAGGTATAGGTACACCAACAAACATGTCAAGAGGATGAACGGGTTGAGCAAAGGGAGCACATGCAGTTGGACAGCTTCACCAATGGACGAACGAATGAAGCATGTGAAGCGAATGAACACGACGAACATGCACCTTCGCGAACA
This sequence comes from Pinus taeda, assembly GCA_000404065.3. Classification (NCBI taxonomy): domain Eukaryota; kingdom Viridiplantae; phylum Streptophyta; class Pinopsida; order Pinales; family Pinaceae; genus Pinus; species Pinus taeda. The sequence continues at coordinate 8,186 of APFE030691749.1, read as the reverse complement.
AGTGAGCCTGTCAAGCCTTCCAGCATGAAATCAAGGAACAACATGCTAAAGCTTCACCAAGCGAACCAAGGAGCATCGAAGACTCCACGCACTTCGTCATGCGGAGGTGAAGCTATGATACACCATGAAGACATCCATCATTCGTCAGTACTCTAGCTCGACATGCACTCTAGCAGCACGAATGTACTAGCATTGTCATGTCAAGTCATGTTGAGTCAAGTCATGAGCCATGTTGCCCAAATCTCTACTATGGACTTGTTGTCAATCAATGTGATGTAACATGGAAGTCCAAGAGACCCACTTGTTGAACACAGAATCATGTAAGTGAAAAATTCATGGAATTTGAATGATCATGAGGGTAGTCAAACAACCATAAGCGTCAGTTTCACCCTTTGGCTATAAATACCAGCCTCATTTGTACATGAAAGAACTTTTCACCTCAACTCCTCCTACATAGCCAAGAGAGTCTATAATATTTTCCTTGAGGAGTAAGTAGTGGATCCAATGCCCTGCTAAGGGGGTTAGTCAGATATGGTGTAACGACGTGTCTTGGAACTTTCACTTAATTCAGAAGCCTATTAACCAACGAACACGTTTTCACACATGTATTGTATTTGTTGTAAGACTGATCTTTAACACTTGTAATGCATGTTGCTTTAACTTGTGTTCTACATCTGAACTGATTCATTTGTTGTAATGCATAATATATTAATGGAAATGTATTGTATATGATGCTAATGTTGTCCCTTCTATGTTGACTTATCTGTCGGACACCAAATAGATGCTTCACATGAACCTTGCTGTAACAACCATTACACTCGTTCAGACTGATCTGTGAGTGCCATACGTGTTATCTTACCATATATGTTGTGACTAGTGCATCCGAGTGGACTACTCCGCCAGAAGTTGTGTATGTCCTTTGTGTTGTGTGTTCCTAGCCGAGTTGGGACTGATTCCTTTCAACCTGGAACTCGCCTTCACCTTCTTCCCCTCATGTTGGAAGAACCATTGACACAAGTACACTTACACTCACTAGGCACGTGAACCTCACTTCTCAAAGAAAAAGAGAACCACTCTCCTATGCTGACAAGCAAGGGTTGAGGAAAATCTTTAAGACAATGGAAACCAGGCCATCATACCGGATGGGACTCCTACACCAAACGGTGTGAGGTCTAGTTGGGACTTCATACTAAGGTGATCCCCTAAATGTTGGTAGGTCGAGCACCATCACCATTTCTGGCACTAGAAGGAAGGAAACTAGTTGTACATGGCTGAAAGTCCCTTCACATTCATTTAACAAACATCTAGTCAAGGCAATAACTCGCACTATCTCTCACATACACATGACTTAGCAGTTGGTTACTCTCACCTCCTAGTGTTGAGCACGAGACTTTATATCAACACCTTCACTCCATTCATCCCATCACTCGCTAGTTCACAAAAGGAGTTGGATTGATCCTATACAATTAGCAGCATCCATGCACAACGAGTAAACCAAAGGCTACTCCAATAAGTGTTGTTGTATCGTCAGTGGAAGAAACAACTCTTGCCACACTTGAAGGTCTAGGAGAAGCTATCGAAGACAAAAATAAATATCCCACCCTTCAGCAAAGTGAACAAGGCACTCTTGTGATCTCGAGATCAGACTTGGGTATAGGAGGTAGAGGAGAAGGTAGCGGAGGAGGCGGAGGTGGAGACTGACCAACAAACTTAGAGTTGGACACATAAGAATCTGAAGGAGAGGAAGAGTACGAAGAAGACGAAGAGATGGATGGCCCAAATCTTGAATGGATGACTTAGGTACCATTGGCTCTCCTAGTTGTTCTACACAAGATGCTAAAGCAAGTGGAGAGAATGAACATCAAGTTTAACCCTGACAGTGCAGTGAAGGCAAAAGACCACTTAGACAACTTCTACCTACTGTTGCAGACCCTTGAGATACATTATGACGATGTAGCATGTAGATTGTTTCCATGTACCTTGGACAGTTGGGCAACTACTTGGTATCACATCCTTCCACCTAGCTCCATACAAAACTGGGGTTTTTTCAAACGTCTATTCCTTGAGAAGTTCACTGATGACAAGACCCCAACCATGCTACTCAGAAAGTTTGGAAGACTTAAGATGGAGGGAAAAGAAAAATTGAAATATTTCAATAAGAGGTTTATGCGTATACTGAATAGGTTCCCAACTGACACTAAGCCTCATGATTCCATCACCATTGATTGCTACACATCTGCACTTCCAACTAGCATTGCGCAATTCATCAAGCAAGCTGTGAGACCAACACTATTGGAAAACTGTGAAGAGGTTATCAGTGGTGAGAAAGACCTATGTGCAGTTGGAGTCATCAAGGATGATCAATCGATGAAGGACTCCAAGTATATGAGCAGACAGTCCCAAGCAATGGCGAGCAAGGGTAGAGACAAGGAAGAAACCAACATTAAGACTGTCACTCATCTTGTCAAGATATTGTCCACTGAAATGTCCGAACTCAAACAACATAGATCGAACACATTTTCAAGCAGTCACCCGCCTAGGCTGAGACAGGAGAGTAGCGCATCAAAAAGCATCCAGTTCGTTCCAAAAATTGCACATAAGTCTACGTTCCATCTCAAATAGTGTGTAGACCCAAAATTATGTTCTTTCCATGAAGAACATCATCCTGAGAACTCTTGTCTAGGTTGGAAGCGAGTCACAAATACTTTTTACTTTTGTACACTTGAGGCCGGAAGAAATATGAATGAGCAACCAGAAGACACGTACAATGATGAAGAGGTTGCACCTAATGATCCATCAAACTCTAAACATGTGGTGAACACGTATCAGTACTTGCAAATAATGACAAAGACGAACAGTGAGAAGCAACCATGGAAGAAAACTGACCATTACAGTATTATAAGCAAAGGGGCTCCCCCGACACTTAGGGAGATGCAAGGAAAGGTTAGACTACTGATAAGAAATATCGATACCCCATCTCCCTCAAAGAAACAAACACAAAACATGTTTGGGAAGATAGCGGCAGATAAGAGTACATCCAAGAGCAGCAAGTTGTGAAACACTCCGCCAGACAACATGAACATCGTTCCACCATGGACACCTCCATGATTCAACCACCTCTAGACTACAACATTGCTAATGACATGAAGAAAACTCGAGCTAAAATCATCTTGTTCGAGTTGGCTAAGATCTAGAGTCAGTGAGATATATTGCTATGTGATTTGGGACAAATAGCAGCAGGCAATGCTATTGGGTTGTGTTATATTCTTTCCATGACTATCCCACGTAGTTAACCAGGGGGTTAGAGCGGTGGAAGAGCCCCCCCTTCATTGCGCCTATTGCATAGTGGGGAGGTCACAGGGGGTTTGAGGGATGCAGGTAACCCCCCTCTATGGGGTCTGTGGTAGCGCCCTAGAAAATTTTGTTTTTTTGGACACTATATTAAGTTGGGTGGACCTACCTATGGTTTTGTGCATGGTTTTTGGTCCATGTTTTTGGAAACAATGGTTTTTGGTCCATGGTATTAGATGCTTCTACATGTATAAATATGTATTGTAAAATTGAAAGGAAAATAATGAAAAATCAAGCTGGTAGTCCAAGTTTTGGGATCCAGGGGAAAATCTCTTTATATATTTGTTTTATGCGTTATACTCTAGCATTGTTTTTTCGATGTGTTTTAGAATTCATATGCAGGTAATTTCTGTATGGGGTTAAAACCTACAAGTCTAGCCTCTACCAACTAGGATGCAAGCACACCTTCCGAGTCACTTTCCACAGTGCTCAATATGCCCCGAATGGAAGAAGAAAACTCAGGTTGCCTTCCATTCCTACTTTCATTTCATGTTTTAACTATAATTTTCACAACTAGTTGGTTGATTTTGGTGCAGCAGCCAACATCATGCCACTCTCCATTTCTAAGAAGATCAATGCACAAGAGAGTGAGACATCCACTCCAATCATCCAACTTGATCCCACATTAGTACCAACCATTGGTGAACTGCAAGATGTGAACATCCAACTATCCCATGACAGTCGAGTCCACCAATGCATCACAATAGTTGTTGTGGACATACTGAAATCATATGGTTTATTACTCAGCAGAGACTGGTCCACCAAGCTAGATGGGTAGTTTTCTACAGAATAGTCTCATATGTGGCTTTCGTACAAGGGCAAGTGTAATCAAATTCAAATAGAATACGAGAGGTACATGAAGCATAATGTTGCTCCCATCAATGGTGAGAAGGAACTGTTGGCCCTCGCAGAACTCATGTTCGGAAACTACCTCCTTGAGACAACATTGGGGTATTATCTTTCATGGCCAGCTCCAACCCCACCAGACACACAGTTGGAACTCCTTCCTTACCCAATTGATGGTAATGAAACTTGTACAACACATTGTACCAATAGTAGAAGTAGTAGCAACGATAGTAGTAGCAACAGTAATATCACATCAAGCGGTCCCCATATAGATGGGTTGTTGACATTGTACTTCAATGGATCAAAGACTCAGGACGGCTCAGGAGCTGGGTGTGTTCTGATTGACCCTTGCAACAGGAAGCATCTGGTGTCAAGCCGCTTGGAGTTTGAGTGCACAAACAATGTAGCAGAATATGAAGCACTCGTGTTGGGCTTGCAGAAGGCCATCAACCTCAAAGTGGTCATATAACTACCAAGAAGAGGTATGTTGACTAATCTCAAACTTCCAAGCATTTAATATCATTGTTGTGTCACATACGCGTAATGCACTAGCAAATGCAGCCTTACGAATGTCACCTATTAGGGATAGATTCACTATTGAAATTTTGTACAAACCATCTATCCTGGACAAAATAACTAACTTACACGTGTTCAATGATGATCAACAGATACTACATCTTATGGCCAATGCTGACATTTTCAAAGATGCAACAATAGACGATGATGAGCATGACCACTCTATGCAAGTAGGAGATGATGACATGAAAGGGCACATTATCACAAAAATTGTGGTATCACTGGAAAAACTATATGACTTGCAAGTGTGGTTCCAAGGGCCATGGAATAGCAAGACCCATAGTTCCACTATGAGGCACGAACGGCTAAACCTAGGAACAAAAAAGGATCCAAAGTTTGTTAATCTTGGTACATGTTGTACACAACAAGAATCGAAAGCCTTCATCCGCTTGTTCAAACAATACCGAGATGTGTTCACGTGGATGTATGGTGACTTGAAAATTTATGACACATGGATCATCCAACATATCATCCCAATCAAGGAAAGGGTCAAGCCATATCAACAAAAGCTGAGAAAAGTACATTCGTCGCTTGAATCCCTCATACAGAAAGAGCTTACTAAATTGTTGGATGCACGGATCATATATAAAGTTCGTCATTCCACTTGGATCTCCAACCTTATCCATGTATGAAAGAAGTCCAGGGAAATCCACTTATGTGTCAATTTTTGGAACGTTAACCATGCCTCGGACAAAGACAACTACCCCATGTCATCTATGGACCAGATTTTGCAAACAGTTTCTAGGGCATAGATGTTCTCTCTCCTTGATGGTTTTTCAAGATTCAATCAAGTTCTGGTAGAAGAACCTGACAGACTCAAAAATACTTTCCGTACCAAGTGGACTACGTTTTCATATAGAGAAATTCTATTTGGGCTTGTAAAAGATAAACTTCCTTCAGAATTCATCTTGGATTATACACAAATAGTCAAGCCCATGCAGGACATGATTAAGAAAGATGTAGTGTACACCTAGGACAAGAAAGAAAAGCATGCATTCGTCCATATTAAGTAAGCCATTGTTGAAGCGCTCACACTTTACAACCCAGATTTCAAAAAAGGTTTCCTGCTATACACCTTTGCTTCTGATAACTCACTTGTTGCATTACTCACTTAGAAATACGAAGCTAATGATGAACGTCCCATCTCTTTCATGAGTACAAGCATGCAGGGACCAAAGCTTAACTACCCCACAATTGACAAACACACTTATGTAGTTTACAAGGCGGTGAAACACTTTAGGCCCTAATTTCTAAAGAACCATCGCATAGTCTTTGTTCCCCACCTAGCAGTTCGTACATTGCTAGTACAACAAGAGGTGGGAGAATGACGTGCGAAACGGATGATAGGTTTGCAAGAATATCATCTTGAAATCAAGCCAGTACACACAATCAATGGACATGGACTCTGTATATTTGCAATTGAAGTATTACACACTCTGGAGAACGAAGAAGAGATCATCAGTTGGGAGCAGGAGATTGAAATGTGTGAAATAAGGCAAGCAAACCCCATGAAAAATGGATCCTGTTGGTACGCAAATGTACGCTAGTACCTTGAGCATGGAACTGTACCCTCTCACTTTTCTATCAGACAAAAGAGGCCATTATGCCTTAAAGCCTTAACATATCAGTCGGTGCACAGAGTGTTTTACAAAAAGCATAGTAATGAAGTTTTGCTCAGGTGCATGAATGTGTAGGAATGTACAGGGTAAGTTCCTCAGACAGAACACCAAAAGGACACCGCTCACAAACAGATCACAGATCAATACACCAGTATTTTGACGTGGTTAAAACCCTCAGAGAGGGAAACAGTCCACGGCTTGCGCCAACATGGCTACTACAAGCAATTTATTAATAAAAGAATGAAAATTTACATAAGCTTCTCTCATGCACGGTTAAACTACAAATGACCCTCCATGC
>APFE030691748.1:0-34343 GCA_000404065.3 Pinus taeda | reverse complement strand
ATCGGATGATCTTTGGATCAATCCTACACCTCTTGACGAGAGGGATCCAATAAAAATATCAGCTACCATAAATAAGCCGACCCACACGGAGTTTTGTCCTAGTTGCCAATTTAACACTCTAGTTTATCTTGTGGTAAGTTTTTGTAAACCCTAAATTTACTAGTATAGGAGAAGTGTGAAATTTCAAATTAATGTTATGTTTGAATTGGAAATTCTTACATAAACATAAGTTATAATGATACAAAAATGAATAATTTTTCAACAAAAAGTTATATAGTGCCCTTGATTTATCTTGTAGTTACTGAATAATCATTACTTCTTCCACCGAAACATATTGGAAAATGGAAATAGCACAAGGTAAACCCTTCGTCTCCTCTTCTTTTTTTGAAAGTTCATTTTCCACTACATTTTGTTTTCCTTTTATTATAGATAATTACAAGGTCACAACCTAGCATTTTTTTATCTAACTTTAGTTTATCTTCTTAAGAGAATAATTTTCCCAAGAATTACTTTATAATATCATGTTCTATTTTTACTTTGAAGTGTCTTCCTTTTAAGTAAGGGATTTGTTTCTTAAATGCATGTTGTATGTCCAACATTTCTTTTAAAAATTGGGTTTGTATGAGTTCTAACCTCTAATATAATTGTTTCAAATGTAAGAGGAATTCCTTTCTATAGTAAAACTATGCCAATGTCATGCCCTAAGGAATCAAACTCCATAATTAAGGTTTTTTCGAAATTAGGCATGGATAGGAGATGATTTGTAGACATAGTCTCCTTAAGTTTTTCAAAAATATTTTGTTTCTTTTCGAATCCAAGAAAATGTCTCATTTTTCAACAACGATGTGAAAAGTGTTGTTATTCAACCATAATTCTTGAAAAAATTGTAGTAGTATACTACCAATCTTGAGAATACTCAAGATTCTTCAAGCTTTTAGGAATTGTCCATGCCATCATAACATTAATTTTGTTAGGGCCAATGTTATGACTAGAAGGGGGCATATATTGGGCTAAATGTGTATCATATTACCCCAAGGGGAGGCACATATGGGGCTAAATATGGATGTAGTATCTAAATGTATATGTTATAGGGTTGTCATAATGATGAAGGGGCCACATGTTCAATGTGTGAATGATCAAGAAGAGGTGATTTGGATGTTAGAATGTATTGGGTTACTTCGAGGAGATATACATATTATTTAAGGATTTATTCTGTAACATATCTCTCTTATCTAGTGTGACTTAAATAATGTGACTACCATTTTTTTCATTATTTAGATCATAGGTATGAGAGTTCTGATCTTAGGTATTTTATTCTTTAAATTAGTTAGCTTGGAAGTTTTTCTTTAAATTTCTTTTATGGAAGTTTCAAATAGTTAAATTTTGAGGAGTTAAGATCAAATATCACAATACATGTGATAAAAATTTCAATTTCAAGTTTGCTAAAGTTTCAGAGATATATCCTATGGAATATAGTGTTTGTGGATAATTTTGAAATTAGTATCAAACAAGTCATGTTATATGTTTCACCATAATTTATTTATAGGAAGTTTTAGAGTATGAAATTTTGAGATATTTAGGAAAAATAGAGAAGTGAAAGGCACACAGGGATTTTTAGATTCTTATTCTCTACACTTTTGAAGATATTCCCTATGGAATCTATGGTTTGTGATTCTTCTAGAATTCAATTTCAAATAAACCATCGTGAAATTTTTTAGTATAAATTTATTTTTTGAATGGTTATGACCACAAAATGTTGATGATATTGAGGGAATTTATTAGGGTAGAAGTAATAAAATTTTAGATTTTGGTTTACTCAACGTTTAGAGATATACCTTGTGGAAGCTAGAGTTTATGGATAGCCTCAAAATTAGTTTCCAACAAGTCATTGTGGCATGCTTACAATACTTGTTTTCTTGGGAATTTTAATATTAAGGAAATTTCAAGATATGAAGGGAGAAGTAGAAGTAATTAAATTAAACATTTCAAATTCATAATTGAAACAATGGATATGTGGCTTGTTGTACAATTTTTCTTTTCAAAGTGGGCCAAAAGTCAAAAGGTTTTGGGAAAGTTACCATAACTTTAGCTTGCCACATCAAATTTTGGTCAAACCTATGGAATTATATAGAAAACATATCATATTACTACAAATAAAAAATTTGGACTCATAAGGCATAAAATTGTGGAGATAAACTAGAGAAAGTTTCACTAGAAGGAAATACTCTAGAAAAGGGTTTTAAAAGATATGTTAAACTATCATAAATTTTGGTTGGGATGATTGATTGAGGTTATTCAAAATTAAATGGAAAGAGAAAGCATAGATGAATATATTTGGAAAATAGTTATATCTATTTGAAATAAATATTGTGAATATATTAAAGTCGTAACTTGAGAGTTTGGGTTAGACCCTACTAAATAATCGATGGCAGTACCTATATTCTATGGAGATGAGGGTAAGGGAATGATTGAGGAGTTTAATAAAATATGATTTTGATGGTTATAATTTAGATGGTGAAACTTTGAAGTTTTGGATGAGTACTAAAGAGGATATAAAAAAAAAATATCACATGGAATTTATTTTTTGAGGAACTGTTCTCAAATAAATGGATCAAGCAGTCAAAAAAGGAAGAAACCTGTAGAATTGATCATGGATTAAATGAATCTAAAGAAAAAATATCTAAATTACAAAACAATGATGAGGAATCAAAACAATATAATAAGAATAAAGGTGATAAATTGTGTAATTTGAAATAATTTAATGAATCATTCACCAAGGAGTTTGATTGAAGTTTTTAACCCTATACAAAAATTACCTACAAACAAATCATTAAAAAAGATCAAAAATATACAATGGTGAGAACATCAAATATACATAGAGATTTTTCTCCTAGAACCAAAAACTGTGAAAATGAAATTGATTTTTTATTATATTCCTTTCAATGTTACAATACATTATATACATGTCAAATCATTCATAAACCCCCAATCCATTAACCATGGATTAAAACATAGTCACAATTCCATTGACTAGATCATCAAAATACCATGGGAAAAACCATCATGCCCAAAAACATGAGAAAAACCATTGTTGGGTCCAACCCCCATCATTGGGTCCACCTACAAAAAGAAAAAAATCGAGGTGTTGCCTAAAACCTTGTACAAGGGAGCTTCCACCCCCCTTGTGATTGTTAGAAAATTAGAAAGGAAGAAATATTTTCTTATTATTGATAATTACTTGTGATTTTCTTGATTTTCTATTACGAATATTTATATCTTATTTCTTTTAGTTCATCAAGCAATTAAAAAAGAAATAACACATAAAAATATGGACACAGATGTAGGCACTATGCTAGGGAAAAACTCCGCTCGAGGGGAAAACCCAGTCAATAAAATTATTCCTTTCAACAGTATTCTTTGAGACCCTTTATCATACACAATTACCAGATCTTCACTCTACACCTAGTCAGTCGCCCAAATCTTTGACCTCTTTCTAGCAGCTTCGATTAGGCAGCAACTTCCAGCAACAGGTATTTTTCACCATCGACGAAACTAGGAAGAATTAGATCTCTCAATTTACTCCATGAAACAGAGATAGAGAGAGTTACCAAAATTTCATTTTTCTTATTCTCCTTATACTCCACCCAACTTACACTTCCTTCGACTTCCTAGATTGAGACTTCGAACTTCTCAACTTCCTTAGAGATATCAAACGTGCTTGAGATGAAGTGATCCAAATGAATTCAACTTTCTTCTATTTATAGGCTTCAAGAGAGGTCAAATACATATCCTTAGGCCAACCTAATCTCTCTTAGGTCGACTTGATTAGAGGATACATAAATTACATTTGGTTCAATACTTAACTTTTTACATGATTAAAAATTCGAAGAATGGTCTCTTTAAAATTAAAATGACTCAATTGACTTAGAATAAATCCTAGAAGTCCTCAATGGGGACTTTGACCTAAAACATGGTGACACAGCAGAAAACCCTTGCTTTATAAGTCGAAATAATAATAATAATAATAAATAATAATAATAATAATTTTCTTTATTCTTTTGACAAGTACATTACATGATGACTCAAATACATTAAATCAAGACAGAACCTAGTTACATTTTCCAACACTCCATCTTAAATAGGGAGGTATTCACCATATACAAGTACAATGGAAGATCTCAAACTATATGAACAATGAAGAACTTTACGCATCGAAATTCAATGGACTAGATTTCTGACTAGAGAAATCTATCCATTGGTCTCTCAACACTTTAGGCACTGAAATTCCAGCGACTAGATTCTTTATGAGGGAAATCTATCTAAGCAGGAATAAGATGGACTCAAGCTTTCAACCTCTATAGGTACCATCAAGATTACTTTCTAACCACCAACCCAAAAACAAAGCTCTATAATCAACACAACCTTTTCCAACTTCGAGATCTATACATCAACACAAATTTTCAGCCAGATGTCCTCCTAGGCAATGCTTCACTCACAAAGCCTCAACACTCCTAGATTTAGCAAATCAAGGATGAAAAATCTCTCCAAATTAAAATGATTGGTAACCATATTCTATGAAAACTTTCAAGAGAACCACCTGTACAAACACAACCCTAATCAATAATATCCTTTCATATGTACATAATCAAATAAAAGCCTTTAGGGGTCTTCCAATCAACTTACTGTTGCTTCTCACCTTTTTATAGTAGGACTATCAACTGAATATCTAAAAGAAGATTCCTCAATCATAGATTTTCCTTTCTTACTTCCCATCCAATAGCACATCCTCCAAAATTCATTCTTCAATCAAAACTAAGTTATGCCCTCCCTCTCAACCACGAATCATCTCTTTGTCTAGACTCCCACTTAATATTAGGGAGATCTATTCTATTAGGATTTCTCATGGAGATCAGCTTCCTCTTTTTATCATCAGAGAATATTTTGTGGCTTCTAACCATTTTATCATAGTTATCATCATCCTCATCATTCTTATCACATCAACGAGCATCTTCACCATATTGAATATTATGTACCTACACATCTTAGATAACAAGTACAACCAAATCTATATAAGCATGAATTTAGCCATATCATAATCATAGAAGAATTTCAACTTTATACATATCAAATATCCAAACTTAATTACAAACAAGAGACATATACTCTTCAACATCTTGCTAGGGACTTGTCATAAACCCTAGACTACTTCATAAAAACTTTCATTCTATCTAGGTTTTCAATGTTTCTTTCAAAGGTGTAACATACCCTACTACAACATATAGCAAACCCTAGAAACAACTAAAACAAATATAGATCTACAAGGCATCTTACAACTTTCAAAATTCATATGTTAGACTTTCCAAAATCCTAGATTTCATAAAAAAGAATCAATCAAAACCGATCACACCTTAGTCATTATCATGACTAGGTTCCACTAGGGTTAGTTGCAAACCCTAGATTTTCAATCAAACATCAATCCCAACTAAAAATCAGATTTCAACAATCTTACACAAATCTCAAAACATCATATTGTCATTATACACCAAATATTTTCATTTATACTAAGGTTTAACTCCAAAACCTTATAATTTCATTTTCACAATCTCAACAATCATTATATAAATAGATCTCATATTGTTATTTTACACACTAGAGAATTTAACTACTACTAGGGTTTAGTTGCAAAACCCTAGATTTCCAAATATAATCCTCCTAAAATATCAAACAATGACTTATATTAAATTATGATACTTATGACCATCAATAACTAGGTCAACACATGTATCTAGGAATTCATTATCATGCATAAGCATATCATATGTCAGAGAATATTAATGCATTAGACCTATATTGACCTAGACCGAGCTAGGGTTTCAACCAAATTTACACACACACACAGATATATATATATGTGTGTGTGTGTGTGCGCGCCTAGGGATTTATTCCTAGGATCTTACTTTAAACAAATAACAAAGGTTTTTCTTATAGGCCCATCCAAACCCTAAAAATCTAGGGTTTCATAAAATAACAAAGCAAACCTTACTATCCGAAAAATTTCAAAGGTCTGATATCTCATACAAATATCATTCAACCCTAATAAGTTAGGATTTCATAATCATATCGAAATCCCAATCATGACATCATTAACAAGAACTTCAAACACAATATACCTAAGTATTTTAGCGTTTTAAACATTCATATTTGCATACCCTTAGGTTAGTGTTTTCCAAAGAACTTGTCTAGGGTTCTACAAAATCAGTTATAAATAGGAGTGGGGTAGATTTATCAAGTGATGAATCACCAAAATAAGAATCAATATGATTCACTATAGCTAGTCACAACAATGTTAGTAATATATTGTCAAATGAATAAACATTTATGATAGAGAAATCAATGCTTTAAAGCATATCTTTGTTCCTTGAAAAACCTTGTCTTGAGAGGTCCTCTTTCATACTCCTTGAGAATATAGCAGTTGTTTTCCTAATCAGGACAATAGGGTGAGAATGGTGATTAGTACTAATATAATAAAAAATAAATGAGTATGTCAAACCAAAGACTGAAAGGAAATGATATACATGTCTTTGAGAGTTGTTGGGGCTCCCTCCAAAGCTTGAGGGGTACCTATAAACTTATAAAACAAAAGAAAAATCATTGTCCAAAACATGTTAAAACCTATAAATCATAAACATTAGAATATCTAAGACTATAAGTTAAGGACTTAATAGTGTAAGTCCCTTATATCATATTCTTCAAGTTTTACTTTCTTTGGGTTCCCTTCTTTAGCAATGTTAGAATGATCTCTATCTCCCTTCTTATTCTTTGATTATCAAGACAATCACTCCTCTAATGACCCTTCTTATGACATTGATAACATTTTACCTTGCACATATCAACTTTCTTCCTTGGTCCTTTCGATTTATTTCCTTAATTTTGAGAAATGTAGGCATTTGATACTCCTTCAAGATTGGCAACTAGAGATATCCTCAATTCTTATTGACTGCAGGCAGTCCATATTTATTTAGAAGTGGGAGATTCCTTCCAATTGTTAAGTTCTGCAGCAAATGCACCCCAAGTAGGTGGAAATCCTAATATAGCAATGATCAAGAGTCTTTATCTGGAAGAATTTCATCAATGGAAAAAATATCATCCCTCATTGTTGATAGCTTCACAAAGAAGGAGGCCATTGTGTCTTCTTTAGTCATCTTTGTGGTCCTCATCTCATTTTTCAAACCTACTACTTGGCCAATGTTCTTAATAGTGAATAACTTTGACAATTCTTCATACACTTCCTGAGCATGATTGATGTTGGATATGAATGGGACAAGGTTTTCCTTTATTCCTTCTACCATTAGAGTCATGGCCACCAATTCTATTTCCTTAAACTTTACTTTGTCAACATCACTGTAGTCTTATGTAGGCTTCTTTACTTTCCCTTTGACCATGTCTAGAACTTTGCTCTTTTCAAGGATGAGGTCAATCTTATTCTTCCAAGACCTGTAGTTCAAGGATCCTTCAAGTTTGTTCTCTCCCTTGATTGTGTTACACATATTCCTTGAACATAGTATACTCCTTCCTTGAGATAATCCTTTTCAATAGTTCCTTGATCAAGTGCTTGAGACTACCTTTTTCTTCTTTCTTCACCAAAGCTCTAATTCCATGTTAGAAAATCAGCAAGGAAAAAATATTTTCTTATTCTCGATAATTACTTGTGATTTTCTTGATTTTTTTTATTATGATTCTTTATATCTTGTTTCTTTTAATTCATCAAGAAACTACCAAAGCAGTAGCATATACAACAATCGACACTAGATGTAGGCACTATGTCAGGGAAAAACCCCCTAGAGGGGAAAATCCAGTCAATTGTTTTTTTTCCTTTCAACAATATTCTTTGGACTCTTCATCCTAAACAAAGACTATACCTTCCCTGCACACCAAGTCAGCGCCCCAATTTTTTTACCTCTCCAGTAATTTCGACTAGGCAGCAAATTCTGAAATCAAGCATTTTTTCAGCATCAACAAAACTTGGAATACTTTGATCTCCCAATCTAGGACAAGAGAGAGAGAGGGAGAGGGAGAGAGAGAGAGAGAGAGAGAGAGAGAGAGAGAGGCACCAAAATTTCATTTTTCTTCTTCTCCTTAGACTCCACCCAACTCACACTTCCTTTTTCTTCCCAACTTCAGACTTCCCACTTCCTAGCTTCCTTAGAGATATCGAACATGCTTGAGATGAAGTGATCCAAATGAATTCAACTTTCTTCTATTTATAGGCTTCAAGGGAGGTCGAATTGATGTCATTAGGCCGACTTGATCTCTCTTAGGCCAACTTTATGTGGAGGACACATAAATTATATTTGACTTGATCCTTAACCTTTTTACATGATTCAAAAGCCTAACAAGGGTCTCTTTAAAAGTATAATGACTCTATTGACTCAGAATAAATCCTAGAAGTCCTCAATGGGGATTTTGAACTAAAAATGGTGACCCAAGCATGAAACCCATGCTTTAATAAGTCACAATAATAATAATAATAATAAAATTCTTTATTATTTTGACGAGTACATTACATGATGACTTGAATATATTAAGTGAACATCGAACCTAGTTACATTTTCCAACGGTGACCCCCCCACTACACTACTAGTCATGCAAAGAATATAACACATGCCCAACATTGATAACTTAATGCAAGAAAATAATAGGAAAATAAATTGGGAAAATAATGATTTTGGGGAAGAATTGAAAAACAAATTTGAAGAAATAAAAATGTTACATAAGCATAGTCAAGAAATTCTTAATGATGTTAACAAGGTAAGAAGGAAATTACAAGAGATAGAACCAAAACATAAGGATGAGGATACTACCACCAAAATTAAAAAGGATAATAGGAAAAAGATAGAAGAGAAAATTGGTATGAAAGTTGAGGAATCCCTAAATACTGATGAGGGTAAACTCAAAATAAAATCAGAAATTGAGGGATGTCCAAATTTGATAGATGAGATCATGTCATAGGTTCACAAGGAGAGAATAAAATATTAAACAAGGTCACGTGAAGAATTTGAACTCCATATAGAGGATGTGCATGTCAAATATGATGGTATTATATCTAAGGCTAGAGTGATAAAATGATAGTAGAAAAGGATAGGTTCTTGAACAAATTGTTTTCATTGATGTCAAAATTTGATATATGAGATCACATTGTGACTTCAAAAGAAGAAACAAGACATGATTAAATAAGCTCACCATAAGATATTTGAATAATCTGAACTCCATCTAGAGGATGTGCATGTAAAATATGATGTTATTCTCTCCAAGACTAGAGTAATCAAAGACTGGTCAAAGATGATAGACTATTGAACAAATTGTTGGCATTGATTTCAAAGGGATTATATAATTGATATTATATATAAGTATCCCAGTACATTAAAAAGGGGATTCTCATGAAAAATGAGAAGTCAAAAGGTAAAATGGTGTCTTAACATTCATGGATGGTGGTTTCAAAGCCATGGTTTAGCAATATTATCGTATTTTTTGCCGCATAGTTGCCACTGTCTGGATGGTTAGTGGTAACAAGTGTGTTGGGTTGATGTAAACCAGATAAGCATTGTCGCTAATGGTAGAAAATGTGTTGGCATTGATGTTAACTAGGCTAACATTGGTGTGTCAAACTCGAGGGACTACTATGGTTGTTGCAATCATAGGTAGAGAACCATCATAGTAACTGAATATCAAAAGAAGCTATAAAGTCTTATAGTTGTCATGGTTTTGGATTCCTTGGCCTTGAAGGAATTTCTTCCTCCGAAAATCAACACAAATGCTCCTAGAAGTGGCATAGTTGGATAGTTCTCAGAAATATCTTTATAATGATATATTGGAGTCAACAAATGGCCTCTTGGATCACAACTTATTTCCAGTCAAAGCTTAGGTTGCCCAAAGTAAACAATGTAGTGATTAAATGATTGGAGGACCCTTTGGAGTGTGTTAATTTTTCGTTTTGCCAAAAATATGCAAAGCAAGTTAGCAGAGATTCTTAGCAGAGCCACTAAAGGAGGACCACATGGATGTGACCTGACAGGGTTACAATGGGGGGCATTTTGATTGGCTGACAATGGACCCATTACACAACCCATCCCAATAGATGTACCCCAAAATCTTCATAAAAGGCATATGGGGAAGGCTTGGGATGGAAGTGGTGGGCTTGCATGGATAGTCCACAAAGCAACAAAGTAGGAAATAAGGGCATTTACTTGAATAGTTCTTAAAGCAGGGAGGCCCACTTGACAGCCAAGCCCATGGGGCTTACCCAGAAAGTTTTTAAAGGATCGCAGAGGTGAAGGACCATGATACAAGCGTCAAGAAACATGGTAGTAGTGCAACAAGGCAAGAAGCTACAAGTTAAAATAATTGGTCTAGACCCTTAAAAAACTTAAGAAAGGAATTTGCTGCAAAAAACAAGGTTTAGGACCCTTTTCTCTCTCCTCATGGGAAGTACATGGAAGCATTGTATTAGCTGGTGATGGTGTTAGTATAGGTGGCACATGGCATGCAAATTTAGAGTTTTTAGTTACCCAAGTGGGTCATTTCAAAGTGACACGTGGACCACTCCCAAAGTGGCACATGGAATTTTTGTTGTCAACATGACATCATCCCACTGGCAGGACCCTAGAAGGTTTTGAAGCGAGGCACAAAGGAATGAATGGGCTAACTAGGCATCAGGATGGCCGGGGAGCTGTCAGAGCCAACTCAGCCTGATAGACAATTGATTGGCTTGCATGGTTGTAGCAGGGGAACCATGGGACACGCCATCCTTGCGATTTTATCCTGAAAGGTCTGAGCAGTGCACAAGGAGAAGCAGTGGGATGACTAGACATTAGGCTCATGTGCAGTATAGCTCATCATGTTTTATTGTTGATTGATTGATGTATGCTTCGGGAAATCCCACTAGATATGTAAGATCGTAAGGATTAGCTTTGAGAAAAACAAAGGTGAGATAAGGTTTTTTCTGGGATAATGGAGGTGGGAGACAAAGATTAGGTTGATAATTAACAAACCCATCAAAATACGGAAGGCGTGCCTAGGTCTTGGTTTTGTGATGGTTTTATGTGTTAAGCAACCACGAGCCTTCAAGACAAAAACAAATAAAAGGCATCAAGATGAAAAAGAATTGCAATGGCGTTACAAGTCAAACCAACATGAATTTGATTGGCTAGTGCACACAATGGGAAGACCCCACATTACACATAACCATAGAGGAAATTCTGGAGGTGAAGGTTGTGTCCAAGATGTGGTTATGTCTGACTATGTGACCAAGGGCACAAAAGGCTTACTGGATGGTGTTTAAGCCCTCGGGCTATAGTTAAAGTAAGAACCTAGGTATCAGTTTTGTAAGGATTTTAAGTGATTGCGACCATTGACCTTTGGGCTAATAAAAAATAAAATGGCATCACGGACATATGGTTTAAGGGATGGATGATTCAGTAGCTCTTTGGAATCATGGCTTAGCGCTTATGCCATATTTTGATTCTGCTACAAATCAAAGGCCAAAAGAAATGATAAACATTGCAGGCTAAGGCCTTAGCGCAGTGGATATGAATGGGTTAGCAACTCCTTAAATGTTGGGATTATCACAAAAAAAGGGCTTGGAGGATAGCTTTAAAGGCATGGATGAGTCGACAGCGTTGGCAAAAGTCCTCCATATTTGGCATGTGTGCCAAATGTAGCATTGTGCCACATTTATGGATAATGAGCATAGAATTAGTCAACAACTGGAGTTTCTAATGAAGTCAATGGAAAATTTCAAGAGCTATTGGTTGAGAGAAACGGGACCATATTTTACAGAACAAATTAATGAAAATTGACTCAAACAAAAGCAAGCCATATTTTTTGTTAATTTCATGCTAAGAATAATTAAATGAGGAAGCTCAGGGATTTGACCATAGCTCAGAAATACATGCCTGAGGTACATCTTGATCTCTATGATGCAATTAAAAAGAAATGAGAGCCTTACCATGGTACACAGATGAATTGAGAATTGAGTGTCAATGTGGAGAAATGCTCAGTAGCCCATTCCCTTTGATTAATTTTGTGGTAGTGGCCAAAAAATCTCCAGTAATATTAACATGGATGACCATGTGTTTGAGTACACTCTTGGGTAGTGTGGATGATAGAATGATTGTAGAGACAACATTGTTCTCTATGCAGTAGCGGAACAAAACTAGGGATTGCAAGTGTACAATGGGGGTGAATGAAACAATATTGAGGGAGATGAGTGGAGAGCTCTGAGTGTGTGAGGTTGATGTAGAGAGATGATGAGAGTCTGTACATGTAGAAATGGAGGCCAAGAGTGTGAATGTACTGCTGTGAGAGGTCAAAAGATCCTGTGGAACAGAAGGAGCTGATATTTGAGTGTGTTACTAAGGGCAGATGGTCGAGAGCTATTTGTTTATGTACTACTACAGTGTGAGTAGAGCTAATGAGGACAGAGGGCTAGGTGGAAGAAAATTGAGTTGAAAATAGATAGAGTGGCTACCATTTATAGTGTATTGATTTCCTTATTAAGTGTGGGTTGGAGCCTACATACCAGAAGTTGGTGCTCCAATCTTAGTGGATGTTTGAGTAGAGCTTGGGGGTTGGTGTCTCTTGAAATATGGTTCTTTCATAAATCCAAGGATCTGCAGGTTGGTTCTTGCAACAAATCCATGAAGTTGGTGCTTTAGTTGGTGCTTCTAGTAAGTTGATCAGGTGTCTACAGAAGAAGGGAGTTGGTGTTTCCTGATAGTGGGTGCTAGCACGCAATCAAAGGGAGTTGGTGCTAACAAACATTGATTTAATAGAGTAGAATCTCATATTTAAATCAAATAACAAACAATATTTGGTGTTCTTTTTATCCTGGAAGGGTTTCCATGTTAAACCTCTGTGTCTTGTGTGTATGGTTCTCATGGTTTTATGTGCTTATCTGTTGATTTTATATTGTTTCCACACAATATGTTGTTGATGATGTATATTGTTGGTTGTCAAGTTTGAATGTTGAATACAAATTAGCATAAAATTTTAAATTAGCCTTAACATTAATTCACCACCCCCACTCAGTATTAAACATTGTTCCAACAATTGGTATCAAAGCCAAGTTCCTTCAGGAACACCTTAACTATTGAAAGTTAGATCAAAGGGAAACAATGGCTAATCAAACTTGGCTCACACTAGAAGGAGTTCCATTTTTTAATGGAGTAGAGTGTGTACTTTGGAAGGTTAGAATGGAAGCCTATTTAATGGCTTTGGATTTTGATGTATGGTGTTCCCTATTGAATGGAGAAAAGAGCAAGAAGAATGGAGGAGGAAAAAGAATTCTCTTGAAATGGCTATCAGATTTGGATTTACTCAAAGTAAGACATTATGAATCTTCAAGAGAAATATGGGACAAGATCCATTGTATATATGGAGGACATATCACAAGGCTCAAAAACAAGAGCCTTACTTCTTTGGTAATGAACTAGACTTTGTTGATGTTGTTGTCGGAGAAAAGAAAAGGCAAAATAGGAAATATGCTCAAAGGTTAGAAGATATATATCCCAATGTGGAATTCATTGATTATATCTTCAAATATGATGAAGGAAAATACTCAAATGAGAGGCCATACCACTTGGAAGGTATGTTATTATTGTAAAGAAATAGGCCATTTATCACCTAGTTGTGCATGTGCATTATCAGAAGAAAGGAATGAATGTTCATATAGTAGTATTGGTGAAGATAGACCTATCTTAATAACAATAGAAGAAGAAGATATCTCTCAAGAGGAGAGAAGAATGTCTCATGGTTTGAACAAAGAAATATCCCATGAGTGGTCATCTACATGTGAAAATGAATGCATTCCCTGTAGTGATGAAGAATGAGTACTTCTTAGATCCATGCAGGATTTTGTAGGCTAAGAAAGGGCCCTAGATCCTTATGATGTTTTTGCTAGCACATCTAATAGTGAGGAAACGGATCTAGATGAGAATATTTACTTTAGGAAGAAGTCAATCTCTTCTCTAAAAGAGATCAAGGGGCTTGCACTAAAAATGAAAATAAAATGCTCAGTTGCAAGAATACGAGCTTTAGAATGATTAGTTGAGAAAAACAATTGTTAATTTGAATGCTCAACAAGGGTAAGTCAACGGATTGAATGAAATAATGACAATTCAGATAAATTATAGAGAAGCCTATTGTGGGAGACTACAAGATGAAGTATTCCCATTTATACTTTACCTAGAAAGGGCAAGCAAAGAGTTGTCTCAATATCAAAAGCTTGAGGAGAGAGCAAAGGCCTTGGATGAGATGTTGGTTATGCAGAGATCCGCTCTCATCACCACTAGCTTGGGATTCAAGAAGGAATCAAGCTTCAAGAGAGAAAGAGTTGTTGAATTTTTGAGAAAAATTAAGGGAAAGGAAGTTGTTAGATAGAAATGACAATGAGGAAGGAAAAAGCAACACGAGAAGAAGCAATAACCCCAAAATACCAAGCAACATCAAAGGAATGAGCAGAAACATAGAAATTATCAAGGTAGAAATTCAGACAACCATGGAGGACACATGAAGAACCAGGATAGGTCCTTTCCTCCTCAGGGACAAAGGTCTCAAGGAAAATTTATCTTTGAGTATCCAAATCTCTCTCATGGTTATTGCTTCTCATGCAATATTTTTTTTCATAAAGCCATAAATTGTAGATGGTATGGAAGGACAAAAAATGTGTTAAGTGATTGAAATCCAAGAATGCACGAGATTCCTTGGAATAGGGTTGGTAGCATCAGGAGAATAATTAATAAGAAGGTTGTAAAGAAGAGAAGCTCATTTGCACCATTCTTGAGTAGTGTTGAATTCTACAATTGTGGCAATTTTGGGCACAAGGCAGCATGTGTAGTTATGAGAAGACAAGGCAACCCACATGATATTGTGTGTGCAAGTGAAGCAAATTGGTCATTAAGGATGATAAGTAATAGAAGAGAAGAGGATTATGAGTGTGTCTTTAGTTCTCTACATAAAGGGGTCAAGTTGGAAAATGAAGGAAGAAATCATCAAGGAGTTTACTTTTTTCTGAAGAAGAACCAGGGAAAAAATGAGATTAAGAGGGATAATCCTCATAATCGAGTGGTAAAACCATTTTTTATTGTCATTCGCAATAAACACAAGCTTCTGGGAAGAAAAAGTAGCAACAAACTTGTTAATCCACCCTGGAAAATAAAGCTTAAAGGCATCCAATGGAGTTGGGTGAAGAAAGGAGAAGGAAAGAAGAAGTGCCCTTTAGCCATACATAGCCAAGAAAAGTCCCAAACGAGGGCAAAGGAACAATTAGAAAGAAATTTTATTGTTTGGACTCGACCAATGAAGTTTTCGATGAAGAATGAGGATGATCTACTCAGGGGGATTAGATCCTTTGTTTCTCTTCATTGAAGGAAGAGAATGGCCTCAAGAGAGGTTGAATAAGTTAGATGTAGGTATTCAGAAAGAATAATCAGAGAAGTGCATTTGAATAATTAGAGGTATGACCAATTCCCCATCATGATTATAATGATAAATTTGTCTATTTTGAACATATCAATATTACAAAACAAACGAAAGTGTATCTAGCATGGTTTCAAAAGGAATTCATAATACTTTATGTTGTCAAAAGTGGAAAGGCTACAATAGAAGTGTGGAATGACAAGAGGCCCATGGTTAATTCAAGATCACATAATCACTCCATTTGCAGAAGAAAGAAGGAATATGCAAAGAGATCATTGGCTCAAAGGGAGCTTCTTTAGTATAAGTTGTAGGAAATAATTGCTAGCCTCACAAAGTGTGATTTTTCAGGAAATGAAAGGTTTTCATATTTGATGAAATACCCTTATTCCATTTAAGTTGTGAATTTGGTTATGCCTAGCGATATTATGTTCATGAACACAATTTGTACAAACTTTGGATGTCCCTTAGTTTTCAATTGGCAGCACTATGTGAATTGGTACTCTTAGTTTCATGTGGAGTAACCTTTTTGTGTAAGTGGGAATTTCTTTCTGAGTAGGAACTATAACAGTTTTCCTGGTACACTGTCCAATTTGTATCAACTTCATGATGAAATTAGTTTCATTTAAGTATCAGCCCCAATCTAGAGAAGCATGATCTCAAGGGGAGAAGCGATTAGCATGCTCAAGTGAAGTTAGCACAATCTTAGCAACAACAATAGTAGTGAAGAGAAAGTTGAAATGCATAACTAATGGTTGGTATTTGCAGTAGCAGTAATACCATTTTTAGTTTTGATTGGTATCAATTCCTTTTAATTGATACAAAATATGTGTTGGCAAAGAAAGTATTCAACCAACAACCATAAGGTCACAAGAACTAGATGGGAATTTAAATAAGAGGTGGTATATGTTTAGCGTGATCATATCATGTTGACTTAGTGAGCCCTGACCCAGGTTCAGCGTTAGATTAGGCAAACAAATCCCTACACTATTGGCCGTTTCGGCATCAATCCACGAAGTGCGGACAGAAGTCTCACCCGAAGCATTATGGGGGCTTGCAGGAACCAAGTTTCTGCACCCAGAGATGGTAGTGATGTCGTTTTATACCCTAAACCTACCTTTGTGTAGATCGATAAGCCTCTTAGGGCTTATTGATATACTTCTATTATTCAGCCTCTAGACCTTCGAGAAGGTCTACGACCGTCTTTCGCGGACCCTAAAAGGGTGATTTATCTACTTACGTGCTTTTGTAATTACTCTTACTCCTATATTTTCCCAAATCGGCTTAAGTATCGAATAACTTCAACAAGCATTAAGATGTTCTTCACGTAAACAAGTATTATTAGTTGTGTTTAGATAAAAATATAAAATATATAGATTCGTTCATCAATAGGGCATTAAAACATAAATCTAAACTATGTCATAACATAATCACATTCATTCATAATAGAAGTAAATAGATCAAACACAAATAATTCCAGAATAATCTTCTTTATTAATGCTTTAGATCTCCTAACAGACTATAACTACCATGTGCACACACTTGTAGGGGCCCATGCACTTAGTTGTGGAATTCTACCCTAGGCCTCTATGGACATAGCTGCAGAGCCTCTCTTCTACACCAAGACTCTTCGCTCTTAGCTCTTAATGACCCATTATATTCATCATTAATCACCAAAATCTCTAATGCCTTAGACTCTTCTAAGACTCTCCTTTTTATACAATCCCATGGTCCATGGACCATGGGTAGATCTTATAAAGGCAACACAACTTACATAAAAGAAGGGCAGAAGCCCTTTATGACACTTTACATCTACGCGCTCCATGACCACAAATTGCAAAGACTTTACCGTTTACATCCACAACTTGGGCTTTCTGCCCCAAAACTTGGGATTTTAACCCAAAAATTGACCCTAGGGGACCCTGTCCCAATAGGCCCCCAACACAAATATGGTGACTTCCCCCGAGTCACTCTGTTGGCGTAGAGATCTTGTTGCGAAGATCTTCCAAAGCCACTTGCACTACTGTAACTTCGGTTGTGCACTGCGTAGCCGCCTACTTGACCTGTTCCACCAACTATTGCCGTCCTGCGCTATCTGCCTAGATCTTTTGTTGTGTTGTCTGTAGGCTAGACAACTTCTCCCCGATGGTGGCGGAGAGAACATATGCCTCGTCCAGCCAAGGTCCCAATCTAGCCTAGAGGACCGCCTCTTTTTATTGCACTGCTTCTGTTTGTTCTTTCAGTTCCTTTACCTCTTGTAGCTTTGCCAATCTCTGCGTGATAATGACAATACGCATCGTTGCTCTTTCCTCGTCGTATCAATTCTGTAATTCCATTGCCTCAGTTTCTACCTTTGCAGGTTGGGATCTTCCTACAAACTAGTAAGTACCTCCAGCAATTTTGTCGAAGAGCATAGTGCAATCTGTCACCACGACATCTACTGTAGTGACTACATCCTTAACAGTTGCCTCACACTGTTCTTTGACCTTTGGAGGAGTTGAAGGTTGTGCCTTCAATTCAAGCTCTATAATATTTAGATTCAACTGAAACTAAACCTTGGCCAGCTCTATCTTTGTATCACGCACACCTATAGCCAACTTCTGAATCTTGGCCTCCATCAGCGCTTCTTCTTGGATATGCAGTTCTGGAATGGTTCTGCATGCTTCTACTACCATAGCTATAGTGTTCTCATTCTTCTCCTAAACATTCTTCCATGTTTCAATCACTGAAGTCTTCTCAACGTACATCTGTGCGTTATCGACCTTCTGCTCATTGATCACACACAACGCACACTGCTCTCAGGTACTAAGTTCTGCAATCACACATGCTTGCAGCGTGTGAAGGCCTTCACTTGGGAGCGTGACCAAGTTTAAACCGATATTCTTTAGAGTGTTGATAGTAGCCTTATCAACTTCCACTTCCACGGTTAGATCTCCATCGGGCAGCATGACGGCCCGAGGATCCAAAGAGTGAACCATCTCTACTGCTTCAGTGGTTCCTAGCACCAATCTAGTCGATGTCACACTTCTCTACCCTACACTAATCTGTAGTTGATTATTTTAGATCTGCAGCTCGCGCAAGCCCGTCTATATGGAAACCAAATCTTACTTCTTTTGTAGCTCAAACTGCTACATAAGTTCCACGGTCGCATCCCTTACTTTATCCTTGATGTCATCCAAGTCACCTTCTGTTAAGGTGATCGGTTCAACCGATGACTTAGTGGCCTTGGTCTTCTTCTACGACCCTTCCTTCTCCTGCTCCCGATTCCACTTCACCGAGAAGGGAGTGCTCTTCTGGTCTCAACCACCCTGTTCAAATTGCTCCTCTTCCTCCATCTATGGTGAAGGAGACTTCTGAATTATGTCAGATTCGCACTCTTCATCTCGTTCCTTTGCGGCACGCTCCGCTTCTACTCTAGCTTTTTCCTTAGCCTCCTTTTTCCATTTTTCAGCCAACTACTACATTTTCGACCGAGCCTCTTCCTTCTTCTTCTCTCTCGCAAACTTACTAGATTCTACAAACAAATCTGAGGTCATGGACCACTCTGCTGGCCAACGATCAAGGACCACTACTAGGGCATCATCCATCGTAAATTATGGGAGATCATACCACTTATCTTTTGGGTCCTTCCACTCTCGGATGGAGATACTGTGGAAGTCCGCTTTGAACTCAGCATATCCCAACAACTACTCGTGACAGTCGTGGCTTGCAGTTGATGGCCACGCGGATGCTTGCTTCCATCACCACCCAAAATATTTTACTCTCCTTGACCCACTCGGCATCCTTTGTAACCCATAGCGAAGAAAACTTTGTTGCTTCTGGTAAATTTGATGCGATCAGAGGAAATTGGTTGTCCTCTAGTAATTCCCATGCGACCAACACAATCGATAACAACAACCAAGAGTAGTGGAACATCTTGCTATTGTCTTGTGCTTCTCTACAGTTCATGAGGAACTTGCTACAAAGGTAGTGCACCCAATTGAATTGTACACCTTCCACGCGTTCGGCCGCTAGTGAAACCACCGGTGTCAGTGCCTCGTCTGCGCAACACTTCCCCATGACCTTCCCAACCAATATTTGGGTAGCTATCTTGACTGCGGGGTCAGTTATGCTTGAAACATAATATCTGGGTTGCTTCCTAACAAGGTTAAACTTTTCCTTCATCCTTTCAGTAAGGTCGCGCTCGCCCACCTTTCTGCCAAATGCCTTAGCCGGATTCAACCCTGAATGTGGTAACAATGTGATCCTATGGATCAGAAATCTGTGATTGGTATCGACTCTCCCAACCATAGGCACCTGTTGTGCACGAGGCACAACAATTATTTGATCACAATCAAATTTATGGGAGCGCAGTTGTAATGGGGCACCCAAAGCAGATTCAATAGTCTTCCTTTCTCCACCACTCTAATCCACTTCACCAGCTCCAACACGGTGACACCAGAATCTTCATAGAATACGCGTGTCATAAATGTATCTGTCACCTGGTGGGGGAATCACTCAGTATATGCTAAGTCCCAATCCTCTAACTCCAAATGTGCCAAGCGCAAACCTTCAAATGTGATCTAGTCTGGTAGCAGAGGTGTATTAAGTAGAAATTTTCCCTCATCTGGGTCCTTTAGGACCTTCACCTTATCCCAGTGCGGAGGGATGTATTCTAGTAGCTTTGAGATAGGATATACCCCCTCAACATCAATATACTTTGCGTCCTCATATGCGTCCTCATTAGCCTCTAGGTCTACCACCTTGTCTTTCTCCTATGCAGTGGGCTTTTATTTTCTCTGATGCTTTCTTGGTGACTCGCACACCGACAGGGGCTACTTCTGTTTATCTTTCTTTGTCTTAGGACCCTCTCTTGTTTACATAGGTCTCAGACTAGGCGACCTCAATGACTTTGGCATGTCTACGGGAATCTCCACAATTATGGCTTCAGGGGCAGCCCCTTCATAGGCCATAGATCCTCTAGCACTTGTAGTTTCCATGGGTGCTGATATGAGGTTATTAAGGAGCTCCTAGGTTTCCTAAACAACCCATGAAATACTGAACTAGCCACAAAATCCTCAAAAATTGCAAGATTCATGCACAAGCGATAGCACAACACATCAAGTCTCAAAATGCAAAGTTTTTTTCGTTGGGAAACCATCTATAATTTATAGGAAAATTTGAATTCAAATCTAACTGCTCCCCCAAAAATCCACTCATAAATGTTAGATTGGCAACACATTTTCAAATATCTCCCTCTTAATTTCAGACTTAAATTCCGCCCCCCCCTCCTCTTAGCCATTTTCTGACTGTCAAACCATGAATATTGACCATAACGGTCACTTTCTGGCTGCCCTGCGCAGTCTCTCCTCCTATAGCGCAACTCCCTTCATGCCTCTGTTGATGTTGTGACATTGTTTCATGTCATGCAGTCCCCCAGTCGTGCAGCTCTACAACTTGGGCAATGTAGTTTATAGTCCCGCACCTCCTTGCAACTGCCTAGAGCGCTAAGACTGTGCTTCCACCATATCGTCATCTAACTAGATCCCTGGTGTATAGCTTAAATCAGTTTCCATTTACCTTCCCTGGAAATGGATCTCCATTCAATTTCACTAGTTGGACTGCTCCACCATCGGTAATCTCCTTGATGACATATGGTCCCAGCCAATGCATTCGAAATTTTCATGGAAATTTATCAAACTTGCTGTCATACAATAACACTAAATCATTTACCTTGAAGGTGCACAGTTTGATGTGCCAATCATGCCATGCCTTTTCGCTCTCCTTTTGGACTTGCTGATGGAATCCAGCCAAAAATCTATCTTCTTCAATTTTTTTCAGTTGCACGAGCCTTTCTTCTAGGGCTCTACGATCCACCATTCCTATGAACGTCGCTATGCGTATACTAGGCACAATATACTCCATTGGCATCACAGCTTCTACACCATAGACCAGCCTAAAAGGAATTTTTCCAATCAGCTTCTTGCAAGTAGTTCTGTAAGCCCATAGCACCGCCGGTACGTGCATGTCCCAATCATTTATTTGTGTATTGCAAACCTTCATTAGCGTGTTCTCCAATATCTTATTAAATGCTTCAACCATCCTATTATCCTGAGGGTGGTACGACGTACTCTTCTCATGATAAACTTGGAATTCCCCCATCAACACGTTGATCGTTTCATTAAGAAAATGTGTACAGTGATCGCTCACCAAGATTTTCGGGAAACCAAACCTAGTTAGCACATACTCAAAGAGGAACTTCGTTGTGGTTGCCCCTGTACAGTCCTTCACAACCTATGCCTCAGCCCATCTAGTTAAATACTCAGTCGCAGTGATGATGTACCACGAACCCGTCTTCTTTCCTAGAGGTTGAATCGGTCCTACAAAGTCAATTTCCCACTTCTCAAATGCCTACAATAACATTTTTTGGATTTAGAGGCAGCTCATCCCTCCACGATGGCCTGCTAGTTCTTTGACATGCATCACATGCCTTACAATAACCTTTGGAATCCTTATGCAGTGTCGGCCACCACAACCCAGCGCGAAAAATCTTCTATGTTGTTGCTTTTCCTACATAATTTCCTCCCGCAGCTCCGCCATGAGCTTCAGCAAGGATGATGTTCCGTTCAAACTCGAGAACAAAGCAACGTAGTATTTCATCTGATCCCATTTTATACAATTATCCTGCAATGACAAAAAAGTTTGTTGCACGTACCACCAACTCCTTTTGTTGACACCCTTCTGGGGCCATTCCTGTAGTCATGAAGTGTATAATGTCTTCAAAGTGATTGTCTGCGATGCACACCACAAAAAGTTGTGCGTCAGGCAATCCCTCCTTCAGATTAGTAGGCTCCTCTCCTGTTTCAATGTGCGACAAATGATCTGGCCCTACATTCAATCATCCTGGCTTCACAATTACTTCGAAATCATATTCTTGAAACAACAATATCCATCTGCATATCTTCCCCCCCAAGAGAAGGTCGTTGACCACGTATTTCAACATAGAATGGTTTGTATACATCTTAAAATGTCTACCTAACAAGCAGTGTCTGAAATTCTAGAGCACGTACACCATAGCCAACCCTTCGTGCTTTGTCGTGTGATCGAATTCTCCCTCACCGACCTGTGTCAATACTACTCCCAACGCAATACATGATGCATCCACATGCACATGAAATTCCTTCTTCCAAGCCAGGTATACTAGGATTGGTGTGGTGACCATTTTCTCCTTTAACACATCCAGGCTCCATTGAGATTCCTCATTCCAATGGAATGTAGCATTCTTATTTAATAGTTTTTCCATCGGCATGGTAATCTGGGCATAGATCTTGATGAACTTTCTATCGTTTCCTATATGCCCCATCATTACGTGTAGCTGTTTCACACTCCTTGGTGCCTCCAAATTGATTATGACCGCGATCTTAGTAAGGTCTACCATTAAGCCTTGTCTGCATACCACATGACCCAGCAAGTTCCCAAAAGGGACACAGAACAAACATTTCTTCAAATTGAGTGTGATTTGATACCTCTAGCATGTATCCATTATCAAGTGTAGACTATCTACATGGCACTTTACCAATCCAAACATCATCCAATCATCAAAGTATACCTCCAAAAACTTATGAATGAAGTCCTTGAACGCCGCAATGATAATGTGGGAAAAGATCATCGGCGCATTATTCAGCCAAAAAGGCATCACAATATACTGAAATCATCCCCATTCATTTGTGAAGGTTGTCTTACTTCTATCTTTCAACGCAATCTTAATTTGATGGTACCCAGAGAACCCATTGGTGAATGAAGATGCTTCCTGGAAACCAACATTATCCAGCACTTCATCGGTGAATGGATTTGGAAAGGAATAATGTACATAGACATCATTCAACTTCTTGAGATCTACACATATCTTTATTTCATCCATCTACTTCTTTTCCTAAACTACCATTGGGATTACCCAATTATATTCCTCCATCAGTTCAATAATCCCAACCGCGAGAATTTTATACTTTGGGTTGAGGCAGTAAGGCCTTTGGTTGACCACCTTTGCGTCTAGTTTTAAATTAATCTTCATAACACCCAAGTCCCCTATTATCCCTTTCAAATTTGAAAACTCCATAGGGAACAAATCCTGCTATTTGCGAAGCAACTCATAAACCTTACCTATTGTGGCATCATCCTAGTAGTCCCCAATCTTTGCAAATTTCGGCTCCGCTTCCATGCCAATATTTACCTATCTATTTTTGAGAGGCACAGTGATATCTAGATTCTTTATTTGCATCCCCTCAACTTCGCAATGACCTTCAGTCTCTAGGATATTAATGTTTCTTGGATCCTCGTCTTCTTCTTCAGCAATCACAATGTAGCATTCCAGCACATGGCGTAGGTGCGTGATCCAATCTGGTTTAATCAAATCGAAACGATCCTACAGCATTCTGAATATCGTTTCCTTGACCTCCTGCAACGCCTCATAAATACATTCAAATCCACCCTAAAAAATGAATGTCATCAAGAATCCCTACCATAAAACATCCCATTCTTCAGTGCCATGGCAGAGCTCTGCTTCCAAGTACCAGTTCATTGGTATTACATCCAAAGTATGGCAAAATAGGTGCACCCACTAAGGCTGGGGCTCCGCTCCATAAACCTTAGTCCATTTTGCCAAGTGATCACGCAGATCATTCCTTCCATCATATCTCTCTGTTAATCGAACTTTTGGGTGACCAAACTGTAATCTAATCATCTTTCTGTACACGCACTAGTAATCAAAACTGTCTTTGAGCGTACCCCACCATCTTGCGAGCATATAGCATAGTGCCAAATCCAAGGCTTGTAAGCAATGATTTTATGGCACTTCTCATTCAAATGCTTCCAAAAATTTATCAACGTCAGTCAAACCATCATAATAGGGTAGACTTGTTACCTCTGACGATACACAATGCATTGAATTAGTCAACATATTGCAACATAGCATAGACACTCTGTGCAATCGATTTTTCCAGTGTTCCAACTCCTCATCTAAATCCGTAGTGTAGGAAATTTTGCGGTCCCATGCAATACGTCCATCAGCTATCAAATTCACCCAATCTTGATCTCGTGTCATTATCTTATATATCTGGTCCAAATCATGATCACTTTCATAACCACAGACTGGTTCAATATAGCGTGATCCTTCTACAGGGTCCAGGGGTACTACTACGCGGAGAGATTTCTTCTCAAATGTCATCTTCCATTTCTTCAAATTGACTACCCCATTCATGTCAGTGGCCCAATTAATCCCAAGGAGCATTGTGTAGGGATTGCTATCATCCACAATCTCAATTAATTTGAAATTAGTCAACACGCTCATGCCTTCAATATCAACTGTCGCTCCCTGCAATCTTCCCATGGGGATGATCTTCTATTGATTTTCCATCCTTAAATGAATTGGAGACCACTACAGTGTAGGTCTCCTCATTCTCTCCAACCTGTATCTATGAAAAACATTCGTATCTTACCCCAGATCCAGAATAACTTGATCCATCTCATACTCTCCTATCTGCGCAGTAGGCCTCATATCACGCCCCATTCTTTCCTTATGCATATCAATATTCCTGACCACTCATGGCCTGTCAGGAGCATTTTCTTTTCCATAACACTTATTTATTAGCTCCTGTAATCCTTTCACAGCCTTTTTATCGCACAACAACTTCATACAGGTCTCCAAGAAAGTAGTAAGGATATAGAAGGGTCCATCTCTTCAGCTGGCTTATCCTGACTTCCTTAGGTAGAGGCCTTAGTGAAGCTTTTCTTTGCTTCCATAAACATTTCCCTCCCGCGCTCCAGATCAAACCTGACCTCCTTTTCTGGAGCTTTGCGGACCCACTCACTTTTATTAGGTTGCTTTCCCTTATCTTCACCAATCTTCACTCCACTTCGCGTCACAATATTCACATTAGGATCCTCTTCACGAGGCTTATCCCTCATCATTTGTAGGTTCTGAGTCAATTTTTGAGGCTGCACCCCCTTTTCAAGTATCTTTTCTAGTAATACAAGGCAATATTCTGCCACATGGTCAAGCTAAGTACAATATCGGCATGACAGACGTGTCGGGTTCTTTCATCCTCATATGTAGTGTCCCGATCCTCCACAGTTGTAGCAAATAACCCATCCCCGACCTATACCAGGCCCCCCTCCACCTCAACCTCATTCACGCCCCTGATATCCTCCTCGTGCTCCCCCTGAGTCATAATCTAAAGGCCGAGTTTCTGCCTGTACTCTATATGTGATCATTCTATCCATCATTATCTCATAGCTTATCGATCCATGGGAACCCTCTTCTTATTAACTGAACAACACTCTGCGGTGAAGCCTATGCTACTTTCTCGTCATCACTCAGAGGAGATTCAATCACCGGGCTATATTCAGGGTCAGTTTTCCCTCTATCCCTGAAGATATTTCCACATGGCGTAGCTCCAAACATCAAGGTAATTGCATAAACCGTTTTGCACCCAAGAGCATATTAATCCAAGTATTTAAAGACCTTAAATACTTACCTCGTGGTCCCTTGAAGACCCAGTGCTCTGCTTCGCTATAACTGACCGAAGTATCGACCGCGAACTCTATCATACATCCTCCTATGACACGATCGAGCCAGTGATCAACAACTCATGTGATTTTATCTTCAGAGGCTTCCAATCTCCGTAGTAACCCTGAGGTCCACACAATCAGACCATCAAGCCTCCACCTTCCTTGGTCATCTGCCAGTTTAGTGATCCACTCGTATAATTCAACCAAGAAGGAACAGAAGAAGGTTTCATGTATCTTTGTGTACAAATATGTGTCCAACCATTGTGCTTTCATCAATCACAAATTCTTTTTCTCTTGCGCCCCGAATTCGTGGATCTTTCTATCCAACCAGTCTTCAATTTCCTTCTTAGATGGATTCCAGTGATGCAACATGACACATCTCTTTATGCAGATCTCGGTTTTGACAATGGAACCATTTGTTGTCTTAGTGAGCCATAACCTAGGTTCATCGTTAAATTATCCAAACAAATCCCTACACCACTGTCCCTTTCAGCATCAATCCATGGAGTCTCACCCAAAGCAGTATGGGGGGAACAGGAACCAAGTTTCCGCACCCAAAGATGGTAGTGTTGAAAATAGCAACAAGAAATGATAAAAATAGAAGTGCTAAAAATATTACTTCTATAAATAGCAGTTTGGGTACCAGTGCTGGATTGAGCAACAGGAAATGAAAATGGAAGTGCTAAAAATAGCATTGCTATTTTTAGCAGTTCGGGATGGATTCCAATTTTAGTCAGTCCCTGGACTAAAATAGGAAGTAAAATTCGAATTTGTACCTAAGAGCTATTTGAAAATAAATTCATTAATTCACCATGATTTAATTAGTTGTGAAAAATCAAACATGAATTCTATGTGATAACATGCAACAGTTTCTCCATTAATTGACAAATTTATCCATCAGTTAAAGAGATAAGGATGAGTTATAATTTGAGTTGTAATTAGTTGGCTCAGTTAACTGAGTCAAGTCCAGTTAGATTGATTTAAACAGTTTGTTTAAATTAATGTGAGTTCAGTTAGTTAATGCATGCCTGCATATAACTGTTGCACTTCAGATAATTGAATATTCTCTCAATGAATAACTCATGCATGTCAGTTCAGACAAAGACCCAGTTGAGATCAAAGGAGGGACAGTGTACTATCAGTTGGATGGATTTTTCCTATAAAGGAAACTCATCCATGGAGAAGGATTTATCTCCTTCAGGATTGCGCAGTTAGATCAGAGGTTAGTGAGTGTGTGAAGAGGCCAATCCACACATGTGGCTTCATTGGACCAAAGAAAAATTGTGCAAAGAAATAGGAGGCTTGGAGGGTAGAGGAGAAGGTTTGAGAGAGGCCTTTGACTGTCTATGAGTAGCAAAGGGATTTCAGGGAGTATAGGATAGCTTGTGAGCTGATTCTTTTTGTAATCCAGACTATATTTCCAGTTGTATGATAATACAGAGTTGGGGTTTTAGGCTGAGGCTTTCCCTGGGTTATTTCTTCTATGTTATGTGTGATTGATTTCTTCTTATCAGTTATATGTGTTAAATTGAACTTGCTCAATTCAATTAAGCTTCCAGATATTTTTTTGTAGAAGTAGATCAAGTAGTTTTCTTTATGATATTGCATTATTAGTTGATCTACAATTTGGGAATTTCTACATAGTATCAGAGCAAAGGTGATCAGGGAAGAACAGTATACAAGAAGGGAGAAGTTTGAATTTTTTTATTCCTGAATATAGAAATTGAGTTCTTATCACATCTCTATTTCACCTATGGCATTCAATGGTTTAAGACTCGAATATGCCCTTGATGGCAGTTTGAATTATATAGCCTAGGAGGATCGCATTGAAGCCGTATTGGAGGATAACAGTCTAAAGGACTTCATTGATCCAGAAGTCCCCAATCCAACTAATGCTACCGAATTGGCGGAATAGAGGAATTTTGTTGCTAGAACAAGGAGGATTTTTCTGGAGGGAGTTCGAGACCACATAGTCTCGAGTCTCCATGGGAAGGAGACACCGTTTTCGATGTGGAAAACATCGAAATATCTATATCAGAATAGCAGTGATCAGAGGAAGTTGGCACTGAAAGACAAGCTTTAGAAGATCAACTGTGAAAAGGGCAACACAATATCTACGTATCTGAACAAGCTCACCACCTGCAAGGATGAGCTTGGAAGTGTAGGGATCACAACAGCTAATGATGACATGGTGATTCTTGCACTCCTCGGTCTTCCTAATTGTTGGCATAGCTACTAGGACTCGGTTAATGGAAGAGAGAAACTACTAAATTCGGAACGACTTTGGTCAGATCTAACGCAAGAGGAGATAAGGAGAAGCACCAGAGATGGTTCTTCATCCATGGAGGATGAAGAAAACTGCACCTTGGCGAGTAAGGCGAAGAAGGGAAAGGACAAGGATTCTCATTCCCAATCTAGTTATTCCCATGGTGGGAAGAAGTTTGACAAATCAAAAGTGCGATGCTTTCATTGTCATGAGGTGGGCCATTTTGCTACAAATTGTCCACTGAGGAAATCAAAGAAGGGATTTGTGGAAGGATCAGAAGGTGAGGCACTAGCATCACAGTTTGAGTTGGATTTCACACTGTTCACATGCATGGTTTCATCCATGGTGGGAAGTGGTTGGTTTCTTGATAGTGGAGCTTCTTTCCACATGACCGGTGACAAGAGTTTGTTCAGTACTTTGGAGGAGAAAGATCTTGAGATACTCATAGCAATGGGTAATGATGAAAAGTATAGTGTCTCAGGTGTAGGCACAGTTGTTTTTCAGAGGGAGCATGAATCTCGCATTACCTTGACCGATGTTAAGTATGTACCAGGACTGAATAGAAATTTGGTGTCGATCGTGATGCTAGAAGATAGAGGTTGTGATGTAGTCTTCAATAAGGGAAAGGTTTTCCTTAGACACATCATCACTAGACAGGTGAAGCAGATCGGTTCACAAATCAAGAACCTGTATGCTCTTGAGGTTCAAGATGCATGCAAATCCTTGAGGAGCAAGGAAACTGATGGAGACTTGGTGGTTGAGAGGGAGAGTACATTACCTCTCAACATGTAGTGCCAGAAGAAATCTCAAACGATTGTGGAGGAGCCACTATTGGTGAAGCAACTTTAGGAGGTTGTGGAGTAGCCACGACTAGAGAAGCTGAGAGGAGATCGAGTAGAGACATCTACTCATGAAGAGACCTCCAGTAGGGGGAAATTCCGAGCCAGGTGGGCAGAGGGATCAGATGCATCCATTCGTCCAGGTAGCAGGTGGGGTGATGTGGAGTGATCGTCCCTAGAAGTCTGGAATAGGGGCAGGATCATTGAGTTACCCAACCTCTTTGATTTGACTTTGCTATAGGAGCCCCGACAAGGAGTAGCAGGACTAGCTAAGTGGGTAGAGGCAGATGCAGATGGAGCGGCGGAGATAGCTACAGTGTGCAAGTCCCAGGACTGTGTAGAGCTACCAAGCTACAACAATGCGAGAGGCACAGGAGTGTTGCACCAATGCAGGATGGCATAGAGAGGGGTGCAATGGTGAGAGATGCATGGAGTGTTATAACAGCGTAGAGGTTAGACAAGGAGCACTTGTCAGCAACAGCTAGAGCTTCAGCATCAGAGTATGTTTCTAGCCCAAGAGAGAGGTCAGTGGGGAGTTTTTTTGTTTCTAGAGTTGCTAGACCAACCACACTTGGTAGAAGTGTTGCATGCAGAACATTCCAAACGTACATGATCGAGTTTGAGTTGAATTCCTTTCTTGTTGAGAGGGAGTGTTGAAAATAACAACAAGAAATGCTAAAATAGAAGTGCTAAACATAGCACTACTATAAATAGCAGTTTGGGTACCAGTGCTGGATTGAGAAACAGGGAATGAAAAATGGAAGTGCTAAAAATATCATTGCTATTTTTAGCAGTTCGAGATGGATTCCAATTTTAGTCAGTCTCTGGACTAAAATAGAAAGTAAAATTCGAATTTGTACTGAACTTCTGTTTCAAAATAAATTAATTAATTCACCATGAGTTAATTAGTTTTGAAAAGTCAAACATGAAGTCTATGTGAGGACATGCAACAGCTTCTCCAATAATTGAGAAATTTATCCATCAGTTAAAGAGATAAGGATGAGTTATAATTTGAGTTGTAATTAGTTGGCTCAATTAACTGAGTCAAGTCCAATTAGATTGATTTAAACAGTTTGTTTAAATTAATGTGAGTTCAGTTAGTTAATGCATGCTTACATATAACTACTGCACTTCAGATCACTAAATATTATCTCATGAATAACTCATGCATGTCAGTTCAAATAGAGACCCAATTGAGATGAAAGGAGGGACAATGTACTATCAGTTGGATGGATTTTTCCTATAAAGGAAACTCATCCATGGAGAAGGATTTATCTCCTTCAGGATTGCGCAGTTAGATCAGAGGTTAGTGAGTGTGTGAAGAGGCCAATTCACACATGTGGCTTCACTGAACCCCAAGAAAATTTTCACAAAGAAATAGGAGGCTTGGATGGTAGAGGAGAAGGTTTGAGAGAGGCCTTTGACTGTCTATGAGCAGCAGAGCGATTGTAGAGAGAGTAGGATAGCTTGTGAGTTGATTCCTTTTGTAATCCATACTATATTTCCACTTGTATGCTAATACAGAGTTGGGGTTTTAGGCTGAGGTTTTCCACGGGTTATTTCTTCTGTGTTATGTGTGATTGATTTCTTCTTATCAGTTATATGTGTTCAATTGATCTTGCTCAATTCGATTAAGCTTCTGCATAATTTTTTGTAGAAGTAGATCAAGTATTTTGCTTTAGGATATTGCATTATCAGGGGATCTACAGTTTGGGAATTTCTACATGGTATCGAAGCAAAGATGATCAATGAAGAACAATATACAAGAAGGGAGAAGTTTGAAGTTTGTGATTCCTTAATATAGAAATCAAGTTCTTATCACATCTCTATTTCACATGTGGCGTTCAATGGTTTAAGACTCGAATATGCCCTTGATGGCAGTTCAAATTATATAGCCTAGAAGGATCGCATGGAAGCAGTATTGGAGGATAACGGTCTAAATGACTTCATTGATCAAGAAGTCCCCAAGCCGACTAATGCTACTGAATTGGCATAATGGAGGAAATGTGTGGCTAGAGCAAGGAGGATTCTTCTGGAGGGAGTTCGAGACCGCATAGTCTCGGGTCTCCATGGGAAGGAGACACCGTTTTCAAAGTGGAAAACATTGAAAGATCTATATCAGAATAACAGCTATCAAAGGAAGCTGGCACTGAAAGACAAGCTTCAAAAGATCAAGTGTGAAAAGGGCGACACAATCTCTACGTATCTAAACAAACTCACCACCTGCAGGGATGAGATTGGGAGTGTAGGGATTGCAACAACTAATGCTGACATGGTGAGTCTTACACTCCTCGGTCTTCCTAAGAGCTGGAATAGCTACCAAGACTTGGTTAATGGAAGAGAGGAACTGTCAGATTGGGAACAACTTTGGTCAGATCTAATGCAAGAGGAAATAGGGAGAAGCACCAGAGATGGTTCTTCATCCATGGAGGATGAAGAAAACTGCGCCTTAGCGAGTAAGGCTAAGAAGGGGAAGGAGAAGGATTCTCTTTCCTAATCTAGTTCTTCCCATGGTGGGAATAAGTTTGACAAATTGAAAGTGTGATGCTTTCGCTATAATGAGGTGGGCCATTTTGCTACAAATTGTCCACTGCGGAAATCCAGGAAGAGATCCGTGGAAGGATTAGAATGTGAGTCACTGACCTCATAGTTTGAGTTAGATTTCACACTGTTCACATGCATGGTTTCATGCGTGGTGGGAAGTAGTTGGTTTCTTGACAGTGGAGCTTCCTTCCACATGACTGGCGACAAGAGTTTGTTTAGTATTTTGGAGGAGAAAGATCTCCAGATACTCATAGTGATGGGTAATGATGAAAAGTATAGTGTCTCAGGTGTAGGCATGGTTGTTTTTCGGAGGGAGCATGGAGCTTGCATTACCTTGACCGATGTCAAGTATGTACCAGGACTAAAGAGAAATTTGGTGTCGATCACGATGCTAGAAGATAGAGGCTATGATGTAGTCTTCAGTAAGGGAAAGGTTTTCCTTAGACACATCATCACTAGACAGGTGATGTAGATCAGTTCGCAAGTCAAGAACCTGTATGCTCTTGAGGTTCAAGATGCATGCAAAGCCTTGAGGAGCAAGGCAACTAATGGAGACTTGGTGGTTGAGAGGGAGAGTACATTACCTCTCAACATGCAGTGCTAGAAGAAGTCTCAGACGATTGTGGAGGAGCCACGATTGGTGAAGCAGCTTCAAGAGGTTGTGGAGCAGCCACAACTAGAGAAGCTCAGAGGAGATCAAGTAGAGACATCTACTCATGCAGAGACCTCTAGTAGGGGGAAAGTTTGAGCTAGGTGGGCAGAGGGATCACATGCATCCATACCTTCAGGTAGGAGCTAGGGCGATGTGGAGTGATTGTCCCAAGAAGGCTGGAATAGGGGCAGGATCCTTGAGATACCCAACCTCTTTGATTCAAATTTGCTACAGGAGCCCCAAAGAGGAGTATCAGGACTAGCTGAGTGGGTAGAGGCAGATGAGGATGGAGCGGCAAAGATAGCTATAGTGCAAGAGTCTCAGGACTGTGTAGAGCTACCAGGCTGCAACAATGCGAGAGGCACAGGAGTGTTGCACCAGTGTAGGATGGCACAGTGAGGTGCAACGGTGCGAGATGCATGGAGTGTTACAGTAGCTAAGAGGTGAGAGAGGGAGCACTTGTCAGCAGTAGGTAGAGCTTCAGCATCATAGTATGGTTCTAGCCCAATAGAGAGGTTAGTGGGGAGTTATTTTGTTTCTAGAGTTGTTGGAGCAACCACACTTGGTAGAAGTGTTGCATGTAGAACATTCCAAAGGTTGAGGATTGGGTTAGAGGTGAATGCCTTTCTTGTTGAGAGGGAGTGTTGAAAATAGCAACAAAAAATGATAAAAATAGCACTTCTATAAATCACAGTTTGGGTACCAGTGCTAGATTGAGCAACAGGGAATGGAAAATGGAACAGCTAAAAATAGAATTGCTATTTTTAGCAATTCAGGATGGATTCCAATTTTAGTCAGTCCCTGGACTAAAATAGGAAGTAAAATTCGAATTTGTACTTAACATTTGTTTGAAAAATAAATTAATTAATCCACCATGAGTTAATTAGCTCTGAAAAATCAAACATGGAGTCTATGTGAGGACACGCAACAGTTTCTCCATTAATTGAGGAATTTATCCATCAGTTAAAGAGATAAAGATGAGTTCTAATTTGAGTTGTAATGAGTTGGCTCAGTTAACTGAGTCAAGTCTAGTTGGATTGATTTAAACAGTATGTTTAAATTAATGTGAGTTTAGTGAGTTAATGCATGCTTGCATATAACTGTTGCACTTCAGATAACTGAATATTCTCTCATGAATAATTCATGCATGTCAATTCAGACAGAGACCCAATTGAGATCAAAGGAGGCATAGTGTACTATCAGTTGGATCGATTTTTCCTCTAAAGGAAACTCATCCATGGAGAAGGATTTATCGCCTTTAGGATTGCGTAGTTAGATCAGAGGTTAGTGAGTGTGTGAAGAGGCCAATTCACACATGTGGCTTCACTAGACCCCGAGAAAATTGCGCAAAGAAATAGGAGGCTTGGAGGGCAAAGGAGAAGGTTTGAGAGAGGCCTTTGACTATCTATGAGTAGCAGAGTGATTGCAGAGAGAGCAGGATAGCTTGTGAGCTAATTCTTTTTGTAATCCAAACTACATTTCCACTTGTATGATAATGCAGAGTTGGGGTTTTAGGATGAGGCTTTCCCCGGGTTATTTCTTCTATGTTATGTGTGATTGATTTCTTCTTATCATTTATATGTGTTCAATTCATCTTGCTCAATTCAATTAAGCTTCCACATAATTGTTTGTAGAAGTAGATCAAGTATTTTGCTTTAGGATATTGCATTATCAGGTGATCTACAGTTTGGGAGTTCTACATGGTATCGGGGCAAAGGTGCTCAAGGAAGAATAGTGTACAAGAAGGGAGAAGTTTGAAGTTTTTGATTCCTTAATATAGAAATCGAGTTCTTATCACATCTCTATTTCACCTATGTGTAGGTTTTAACCCCGTACAGAAATTACCTGCATACGAATTCTAAATCACAGGAAAAATAAAAATGCGAGAGCATAGCATATAAAACACATATACATAGAGATTTCTCACTGGATCCCAAAACCGAGACTACCAGCTTGATTTTTCATTATGTTCCTTTCAATGTTACAATACATATTTATACATGCTGAAGCATCCAATACCATGGAC
>APFE030691747.1:0-10712 GCA_000404065.3 Pinus taeda | reverse complement strand
AGAAAGTGGGCAACTCTCTTATCATCCTTGTTCTTTATGTTGATGATATTATTCTTACTGGTAGTGATCCCAACCTTATAAACCATGTGAAGTCCAGCCTTAAAAAGAATTTGAAATGACAGACTTAGGACACTTACACTATTTTCTCGGTCTTCAAGTCTTGCAATCCAAGGAGGGTATTTCCCTTTCCCAGTCCAAGTATGCTTGTGATATTCTTCGTCTTTTTCACATGGAAGATTGTAAGCCAGCTCCTTCTCCCTTTCAGTCTGGAGTCAAACTTTCAGTCTCTTGTACTTCTCCTG
The DNA here is from genome assembly GCA_000404065.3 of Pinus taeda. Classification (NCBI taxonomy): domain Eukaryota; kingdom Viridiplantae; phylum Streptophyta; class Pinopsida; order Pinales; family Pinaceae; genus Pinus; species Pinus taeda. The sequence goes on along the minus strand of APFE030691747.1, from coordinate 10,410 downwards.
AAGTTGATGCTACCTTATACCGTCAACTGTAGGAAAACTCTTGTATTTAACCCATACTCGTCCTGACCTTTCCTTTGTTGTTGGCCTTGTTGCTCGTTTTTTGCAAAACCCCCGGGAAAGTCATTGGAAAGCAGCTAAAAGAATACTTCGTTATGTTCGAGGTACAATACAGTTTGGGATTCATTACAGTGCCAAAGCAACTCCTCTATTAGTTGGTTTCACTGATTCTGATTGGGCTGGTGACCCTGATGATCGGAAGTCTACTGCCGGTTATGTCTTCACTCTTGGTTCGGGACCTATTACATGGGCTTGTAAGAAACAGGCTGCCATTTCTCTTTCGTCAGCAGAAGCAGAGTATCGTGGTGCCGTGGAAGCTAGTAAGGAAGCCTTGTGGCTTCGTCAGATCCTATCAGAATTGGGCTTTGAGCAGCAGCATCCGACTACACTTTGGCGTGATAATCAAAGTGCCATTCAGCTTTGTAAAGATCCAGTTCAGCATCAGCGCAGCAAACACATTGAACTTCACATGCACTTCATCAGAAAGCTCATTCATGACCATGTTCTTGAAGTGCAATATTGTTCAACAGATGATCAGGTTGCAGAGATCTTCACAAAGGCTCTTACAGGGCGAAGTTCACTAAACTTCGATATATGCTTGGAGTTCAGGAAGTTGTCACTAAGGGGGGATAGGCTCTAGTGCCTCCTTCCTTCTCCTATTGTGTCATATTTGTAAATCCTTCAATCCTATCCCAAGTTGTTCTTAAGGGGGGATGTTAGGATATTCCGACACATAGGAATAGTTAAGTTCAACTTGGTCTAGTATAGAGTTAGGTATAGAGTTAGGTAAAGTGTGTTTCTTTACCGTTGTACATTTTGTAACTTACAATCCGACGGTCACGATATGTAGTGATCCGACGGTTCATTCTCTCCTCGGTCTTACCGACACTTGATCCGTGGCTTGACACCCGATTGGTCCATGAATTCTATTTAAAGCGCATGGAGGGTCATTTGTAGGTTAACCGTGCATGAGAGAAGCTTATGTAAATTTTCATTCTTTTATTAATAAATGGCCTGTAGTAGCCACGTTGGCGCAGGCCGTGGACTGTTTCCCTCTCTGAGGGTTTTAACCACGTCAAAATACTGGTGTATTGATCTGTGATCTGTTTGTGAGCGGTGTCCTTTTGGTGTTCTGTCTGAGGAACTTACCCTGTAAATTCCTACATTAAGTAGGTACCCAGTGTTACAATAGTTTCAGTATGTATTCCTGGAGGACATTACAGGGTTTCCACTTCACAGGGAGGTATATTTTTGTATTGAGTTGGTGCAAGGAGCAGCTCCAGCATGAAAAGCACCTTATAGCATGAGCACACCTGAGTTGGTAGAGTTGAAGTTGTAGTTAAAGGAGATGCTTGATAAAGGATATATCAAATCTAGTGTATCACCTTGGGGCACACCAGTGTTGTTCGTAAAGAAGAAAGATGGTACTATTAGATTGTTCATTGATTACAGGAAGCTAAACAAGGTAATGATCAAGAACAAGCACCCTTTTTCAAGGATTGATGTTTTTTTTGATCAGTTGAAGGGAGCATAAATGTTCTTTATGATCGACTTGAGATCAATATACCATTAGGTACACATCAAGGAAGAGGATATCTTCAAGACTGCATCCTGACTAGGTATGGGCATTATGAGTTTGTTGTTTTTCCATTCAATTTGACTAATGCTACAACTACATTTATATGTTCATTGTTTGATGAATAATGTGTTGTGCCCTTAACTAGGCTAGTTTGTTATTGTATTCATTGATGACATACTGGTATATTCTAAGAATGAGGAAGAACATGTCGAGCATTTAGAAGCAATGTTGAGATTGCTAAAAGAGCATCAGTTGTATGTTAAACTTAGCAAATTCAACTTCTTTCACACTGAGGTAGATTACCTGGGGCATGTTGTCTCCAAAGACAACATAGATGTTGATCCAAAAAAGATAAGGGCCTTCATGGAGTGGGAAGCTCCTAAGAATGTGGATGAGGTAAGATCATTCATGGGATTAGCGGGTTACTACAAGAGATTCATCAAGAACTTCTCATGTATTGCATATCCTATCACATCATTATAAAGGAAAGGTAATATGTTTGAATGGGTAGAGGAGTGTGAGGCTAGTTTTGAGCAGCTTAAGTAGTTTTGACACATGCGCCAGTGCTAAAGAGTGTGGATCTGAAAAAGGATTTTGTAGTGTGTAGAAATGCTTGCAAGAGAGGACTTGGTGGATTTCTCCTGCAAGAAGGATAGGTAGTGTGCTATGAGTCACAAAAATTGAATGAGCACGAGAAAAACTATCCAACACATGATCTTGATCTAATAGTGATTATACATCCATGTAAGATGTTGAGACACTATTTTTTGGGCAGAAGATTTACATTGATGAGCAATCACAATAGTTTGAGGTATTTGTTTGATGAGCCAAATCTAAATGCCAGGAAAGATAGATGATTGGCTACCCTTATTGAGTTAGAATTCAAGATCAGATACATCAAAGAGAAGGAGAACTGTGTTGCACATGCTCTTAGTAGGAAGGTACAGGTAAATCATATAGCAGTTATAAGCTCTTATGGGAAAAAGTTACAAGATAGGATGTTGCAGGCAGGACAACAAGACGACAAGTACATGGAGATCATGCACAAGTTAAAATAGAGAACAGGTACAGGTATAGGTACATGTGCAGAGACATATACAGGTACAGTTACCGGTACATGTATAGATTATCAGGATGCAAACTATCATCTCACAGAAGATGTGTTGGTGAGATTTAGAGACAAGATCTATGTGTTGAATTGCAGTGAACTCATGAAGCTTATCTTGAGGGAGTTCATGCCAAGCCATTCTTAGGTCATCTAGGATAACAAAAGACGTTGACGACAGTGAAGAAGTTCTACTATTCGCTAAATCTGAAGAAGGAAGTGGTAGAGTTGATGGCTATATGTTTAGATTTCCAGTAGATAAAGGATGAATGCAAGCATCTAGGTGGTGTACTATAGCCTATAGTGATTCTAAAATGGAAATGGGAGGTCATTTCCATGGATTTTATCACAGGTATTCCAAGGACAATAAGGAAGCATGATTCAATTATGGTTGTGGTTGACAGGTTGATCAAGGTATCTCACTTCATTCTAGTGAAGACTACATATTCTTCCAATGAGGTAGCATAGGTGTTCATCAAATAGATAGTGATATTGCATGGTGTTCAAAAGAAGATTGTGTTGGACAGGGATGAAAAACTTACTTCCGAGTTTTGGAAGGAGCTATTTGCAGGCTTTGGTATAGAGTTGTCCTTCAAAACATCTTATCATCTGCAGAAAAATGGATAGACAAATACGTTCAACAGGATCTTGGAGGATATTCTCAGGATGTATGTGATGCATCAATAGAGGAAATGGGAGGAGTATCTTCCATTGGTTGAGTTCATATACAATACTAGTTATTAGGAGTCATAGAAGATGTGCCCTTTCAAGGCATTGTATGGATGGAGTTTTAACACTCCCATTAGTTGGAGTGATCCAGTGAACAGGGTATTTATTGGGCCAGATATGTTGGTAGACATGGAGCAGGAAATTCAGGATATAAAAAATAATCTAAAGGAATCACAAGATAGACATAAGAGTTATGTGGATCGAGACAGGTTATTCAAGGAGTTTTAGGTTGGGGAGCATGTGTATTTGTGCATCAAGCCTAAGAAAATCTCATTGAGGATTGGATCATGTGCCAATTTGGCACCATGGTATTGTGAGCCTTTTGAGATCCTTGAGAGGATTAGACTAGTGTCATATTGACTTGCATTGCCTCCAACAGTGAAATTCCATGATGTTTTTCATATTTCAATGCTTAAGAAGTATATAAAGGATTTTGATCATGTTATTGATTGGTTTGTATTGTAGGTGGAGTAAGAAAGAGAGTTCCAGCCAGAGCCTCAGTGCATATTGCAGCAAAAGCATCTCATGCTCAGGAACAGAGCCATAGAGCAAGTTAAAGTGTAGTGGAAGCACTTTGGGCTTGAATAAGCTACATGGGAGATGATGGATTAGATGCAAGCCCTATATCCTTCATTGTTTTTCGGTTGAGGCAAATCATTTTTGGTTTTATGTTGGTATATGTTTGGCATATGTTATGCTAATGTTTTGGTATATGTATATGGATGTAAATACCACCATGAGCTAAGTTATAAAGCTCCAATAAGCAGTATGGTTGTTATATTGGCATGTTGTCATGATGTTTTTCTTTTGAGTAGGTCATTCATTGTAAATACTGCAACGAGCTAAGTTATAAAGCTCCATGGACAATATGTTTGATTTTCAATGATTTTTCTGAGGTCATGGGGTGGTTTAACATTGAGGATGGTGTTCCCCAAGGGGAAGGGTTCTGTAATAGCCTGGTGAAAAGTTCATGTAATAAAAGTTAATAAAGGAAAAATAAGACCAGGATTAAGGGACACTTATTCTAAGTTGAATGTTGGGCAAAGATATCCTAGTGGACATCACTGGATGCGTGTTTTTGGCTAAGGAAGTTAGCAAAGCCTAAGGAAAACACATTAAAAGGAAAAAAAAGGAATTTTTGGCATATTTATTTACGAAAATAAAGGAAATTAGAAGAAAAGTAAGGTGAAAAGTCACAGGTTGCATGTGAAGAGGAAATTGAAGGAAAATAATGGAAAATGAAGAAATTAGAGGCCTCATTCATAAAAAGGCTTATGAGGATCAGTGGGCAATCTAGTTGCTAACCTTTTGTTAGTTCAAGTTTGGAGATCTCTCATTATTCTCTCTCTCTCTCTCTCTCACACACACACACACACACCCACACACACACTCTTGGTCACTTAGAGTTTTTTTGGAGAACTCTAACTTTGGAGCAAAGAAGGAAAAGCTAGCAAAGGGAAAGGAAAGAAAGAAAGGACCAAGGAAGCAAAAGCTTGATTGTAACACCCTCCTCCTACATCTACCCATGTAACTAGCCAACCAGGGGTAAACTTGTGACAAGAGGCTACCATAATGGTATTCAACCTCCTATGTGACCTTAAGTAAGTGGAGTCAACAAAATGAAACACATAGACATCCAACACTAACCTTAGGACCCACAGGAACCAAACACGCACCTTAGATAGCGTACCCCTGGGGCCTACTAAGGTTTTTACCAACTTAAGCCAGAGTAAAACTCCCTAGACATAACCCAAGAGAGTTATAATGCTTTCAATCCCTTAGCCAGATGTGTTAGTCTCTAGGGTAATGCTTTGTTTAGCCACCAATTCCAAGATTTGAGCCACCTTTTTAGGCCCAAAGCCCAGAAAATTGCCCAGAATGGAATGATAACGTAAAATTGGTAAAAGTACAGGTAAACAATGATGTCAAAGAAATAAACTAAAAAAGACCATATCCAGACCCCTACTAGCCATGACAGGCATTTCATCAAATATATCATCAACATGTAACCTACAGGTGTAAACAATAGGATTAAGTTAAGGGATCTCATACTTATCTGAGAATCACCATGGACCATCGTTTCTTCATGTCATTCATTGCCTTATCATTTATTACGACATAGATACATTATCGGTTCATAAACAAATAAAAAAATGTTGAGAGCCATACATAGATGTTGCCACAATATATACATATAACCAACATAATAAGAATAGAAATGCCATAAACATATTAGCCATCCAAATCCACATATACATCAGTACATTTACACATGAAAATCAAGGGAATGAATTTCTCATTAATGAATGAAATGAACCAACTGGAGATGGGATTACCACGTTCCACCCAACTGTAGAATGGCTGAGCCAAATCTGTCTTCATCTATTCACCCTCAAACCATATTCCAAGCATGAATGTGGGATCTCATTGAACACATCAATCAAAACTCATCCAGGGCTTCCAGAAGTCATCCACCTAAACCCATGAAACATAGATTCCGCCTCACGGTCACACATCACAACGCCATCATCAGATTGGTCTTCATCCAAGCCTTCTAGGGCTTCCAGAGCATTTGTTCTAATGAAGGCTTCCAGTACTAGCAACTCAACCCACAACTGCCACTAGGATTCCAGAGCGTTTGTCTAACCAAGGCATCTAGAACTAGTAACTCAACCCACCATAGGCTTCCAAAGTGTTTGTCCAACCAAGGCTTCCAAGACTAGTAACTCAACCCAAGTTGTTACAGAATTCCATACCATTTATCCAATCAGGGCTTCCAGGAACTAATAACTCAACCCAAGCTAGGGAAACATGAGAACCAACCAACAAAAAACAATAAAAGTAAACCGTCAATCACCATGGCTATTCAGGAAATGGCAAGGCTAGGTAATCCACCGTTCATTGAGTCAATCCTCCATGCCAATGGCAAATCACAACCAAGAAGCCACATGCATATGCCATGCATGCCAAAACTAGTGAAGAAATCATACATGCAACTCGGTACCTGCAACCAAATATGATGTAGTTGTTGATCCCGATGCCTTCTTGCACATTCCTGCTCTTCCTTTCCCTTCTTTCTCCAAAAATCCAAGTATGCCACACCCTCCAAGAGTGCTCCAAGAAAACTATAAGTGTCTAAGAGTATGAGAGAGAGAGAAATAATGAGAGACAACTCCAACGTTAAACTGAAAAAAAGGTTACCAACTGATCCTCATAGCCTTTTTATGGATGAGGCCTCTATTTTCTTCATTTTTCATTATTTTCCTTCATTTTCCTCCTCACATGTAACCTGTGACCTTTCACCTCCCTTTTCTCCTAATTTCCATTATTTTCATAAATAATTGTGCCAAAAATTCCATTTTTCCTTTCCAAATCCTTAGTCATTCCCTTTGTTAATTTCCTTAGCCATTAACAATCACAAGTGATCCCCACCACTAGGATTGTTCCCAACATTCAGCTTGGAATAAGTGTTCCATCAACAGTGGTTATTTTTTTCCTTTATTAACTTTTATTACATGGAATTTTCACTAGGGCTATTACAGAACCCTCCCCATTGGGGGACATCGCCCTCGGTGTTCAATCACACAAATACCTCAGAAACCTGCTGAAAGAATACATATTTCTTGTGGAGTTTTATAACACAGCTCAATGTAGTATTTGCAATGAAAGATCTGCTCAAAACAAAACACCATGACAACATGCCAACATACTGCATAGTGGAGCTTTATAACACAACTCATTACGGTATTTACAATGATCATCCCGCTGAGTGCCAACCCATATGACATCATAACATCATGCTAACATAACCATATGATAGAATGATAACATGAAAACATAACCATAATGACATGATACCCATACCTCATAGTGAAGCTTTATAACATAGCTAGTTACGGTATTTACATCCATATATATGTGTACATATAGAAAATCACCATAAATATAGATACCCAAACATATGCCACATCATATACCAAAACATATCACTAAACACCATATCTAAGCATATATTGAAACATCATAAAGCATATACCAACCACCATAAAGCATATACTAAACCACCATAAAGAAAATAACAATCCACCATAAGCATATACCAAATCACCATAAAGAAAATACCAATCCACCATAAAGCAACTACCAAACCACCATAAAGTAAATACCACACCACCATATCAAAGCTGATTTGCCTTAACCGACAAACAATGAAGGATACATAGTGTGCATTTGATCCGCCATCTCCCATGTAGCTTCAACGGGCCCAAAGTGCTTCCATCGCACTTTAACTTGCTTGATTGCTTGGTTCTGGAGCATGAGCACCTTTTTCTGCAATATACACTAAGGCTCTGACTGGAGTTCTCCATCTGGTTCCACATGCAATATAGACTAGTCAATCATATGATCAATATCTGTAACATACTTCTTAAGAAAAGATACATTGAAAACATCATGAAATTTCACTGTCGAAAGCAGTGCAAGTCGATAGGCTACCGACCCAATCCTCTCAATGATATTGGAGGGTACACAAAACTGTGGTGCTAGCTTGTCACATGAACAAATCCACAACGATCTCTTATTAGTTTTGATATGCAAGTACACCTGTTCCCCAACCTAGAACTCCTTAAAGGACTTGTTCTGATCTGCATAGCTCTTCTGGCTATCTTGTGCTGCCTTAAGGATTTTCTTGATCACCTGCATTTCTTGTTCCATGTCTGCCAACATATCTAGTCCAATCAATACCCTACTAACCGGATCACTCCAACTAATGGGAGTGTTGCAACTCTACCCATACACTGCCTCAAAAGGACTAATCCTCAATGACTCCTGATAACAATTGTTGTATGTGAACTCTACCAAAGGGAGATACTCTTCCCACTTCCTATGTTGATGCATCACATATATCCTCAACATATCCTCTAATATCCTATTGAATCTCTTTATTTGTATACCTGTCTACAGATGATAAGTTGTGTTGAAGGCCAATTCTGTGCCCAAACCTACAAATAACGCCTTCCAAATTTTGGAACTGAGCTTCATATCCCTATTTGACACAATCTTCTTTGGAACACCATGTAGTCTAACCACATCTCAGATGAATACCTGTGCCACATTGATAGCTGAGTATATAGACTTCACTGGAATGAAGTGTGAAACCTTTGTTAACCTATCCACAATGACCATAATGGAATCATGCTACTTCACTGTCTTTAGGAACCCTATGATGAAATCCATGGAAATAACCTCCCATTTCCACTATGGAATTGCAATTGGTTGTAGAAATTCACTTGGGTTTTTACACTCTAATTTCACTCACTAGCAGTCAAAACACCTCGCCACAAACTCTGTTACATCCCTCTTCATATTCAGCCAATAATAATATATCTTCACTACTGTCATTGTCTTCTGATAAATTGGGTGACCTGAATAAGGTTTCGCATGAAACTCCCTCAAGATCACCTTCTTGAGCTCACTTCTATCTGGTACATATATTTGTCTCGGAACTTGACAAATCCATCTGTTGTAAGATAATAATCCATACTATGTGCACCTGCACTTGTACCTGTACTGTTGCATGTACCTATACCACTACATGTATTTATATCTACACTTGTACCTGTACCTATACTATCACATGTACTTGTACTAGCATCCTACTGTAACCTACACATAATCTCCACATACTTAACATCCTGCTGACTTGCCTGCAAGATCCTATCCTGTAAGTTTGTCCCATAGGAGCTCATAGTTTCCAAGTGATGTACCTGTACCCATCTACTAAGAGCATCTATCACCCTATTCTCTTTACCTTTGATGTACCTGATCGCGAACTCAAAATTGTTGATCATGGCCAACCATCTAGCCTACCTGGCATTCATATTCGGTTGGTCAAACAAATATTTCAACCTAATGTGATCACTCATAAGTAAAAACCTCTTGCAAAGAAGATAGTGTCTCCACATCTTCTATGCATGTATGATCTTTGTCAACTCAAGTTCATGTGTATGATAGTTCCTCTCATGCTTGTTTAGTTTCTGAGACTCATAACATACCACCAACCCATCCTACATAAGGACTCCACTAATTCCTCTCTTGCAAGCATTTGTGCATACCACAAACTCTTTGTTCGGATCTGCAATCTGTAACATTGGTTCATGTGTCAACAACTATTTAAGTGGTTCAAAGCTAGCCTCCCACTCCTCTGTGCATTCGAACTTCTTACCTATCGTCTGCAATGATGTGATGGGATAAGCAATCTGCGAGAAGTTCCTGATGAACCTCTTGTAGTAGCCCGTCAAGCCCATGAAATATCTCACCTCATCCACACTCTTAGGAGCTACCCACTCCATGATGGCCCTTATCTTCTCTAAATCTACTGCAATGCCCTCCTTGGAGACAACATGTCCCAAGTAATGTACCTCACTTTGGAAGAAACTACACTTGATGAGCTTAGCATACAATTGATGCTCCCTCAACAACCTCAACACCGCTGCTAAATGCTCGACACACTCTTCCCCATTTTTAGAATATACCAGTATATCATCAATGAACACAATAATAAACTTATCCAAATATGGATGCAACACTTTGTTCATCAAGCACATGAATGTAGCTAGAGAATTAGTTAAACCAAATGGAACAACAACAAAATCATAATTCCCATACCTGCTCTTGAACAAAGTCTTGTAAATGTCCTCCTCTCTGATGCATACTTGATGGTATCATGATCTCAAGTCAATCTTCGAGAACACTTCTACTCCCTTTAGTTGATCGAACAATGTAGGTTTTAACCCCGTACATAAATTACCTGCATACGAATTCTAAAGCACAGGAAAAATAAAAATGCGAGAGCATAACACATAAAACACATATACACAGAGATTTCCCACTGGATCCCAAAACCGAGACTACCAGCTTGATTTTTCATTATGTTCCTTTC
>APFE030691744.1:0-15082 GCA_000404065.3 Pinus taeda | reverse complement strand
GGAATTGGATGAGCTATGGAGAATTCGAAGTGACCGAGTCATCAACCGTAGGAGGCCCGGTGACTTGCTGCCCAAAGAGAGAGAATCCATGCTTATCCGAGTCAACACACACTTAGAAGGGCTGTTGGCTAAGGCCAATCGGAAAAACAATTTGCTAAGAAACATGAAAAATCATTACTGGGCAAGAATGCATGTTTGCAAGGCGAAGATGAAAATTCTTCAAAGAAGGTTGACCAAGGCTCCCAAAGGAAGGAAGAAGACCAACCCGCTCAATATCTTGGCCCAAGCTTCTCTTACTCATCACGGTACTCATTATCTTCCTTCTAGCAGCAAACCCAAGAAATTTTGAGAATTTTGAGGCATTTTTTGCATTTTTGGGAATTTGACAGGTTTTGGCCATTCTATCGGTCTCACCCCGTACGAGACCGGTAGTCGATACAGCTCGGAATGGGGAAAACTTTATATGGTTGGATTTGTCATGCAAAAATACACTTTTTTATGGAAGGATTTCAAATTTTTGTGGAGATTTGGGCACCCAAAAGCTCAAAATACAACCAAATTTTGACTTTCTGCCCCCTTTTTGAGTTACAGAAAGCAGTCTTGGGAGATTTGATTTTTTAGGGGTCAAATCAACTCCAAATTCAGAAATTCTGGTTGGGTTGGAAAGTACACTTCCAGACCTTTCTAATGAGATATCCTGAATCTGATTTGGACTCCGGGAAGGCCCTCAAACAGCGCTGCCAAAAGGTGCGACCGGTAGACCCAGAGGTGCGACCAGTAGAGCAAAATTTGCCAGTTTTTGACCAGTTCGGCCAGCTGAGCTCAGTTTTCACTTGGGTTGACCATTTGGACATGTAAATGATGGATTTTTGTGTAACTTTCATGGCATTAGATACTTTTACTCTTCTTTACCTCTTCTAGAAGCTTCTTTGATGTAAATAGTGAATATTTAATGCATGGATAGGCTTCCTAGGTTTTAGAGGCAAGTTGTTGAGCTGGCCTATTATCTAGTGATTGATTTAGAATTTGTTGTAACAGCTCTTAGGAAGCTGAGCTCGACCCCTAGAGGTGGGGAAAGGAGTTGGATCTCCTATATTATGCCTTCTCTTACTCATTCTCATGGTTGGACTCTAGAGGGAGAAGTGCTATTGTATTATTGACTTGTATTTTCTGCAATTTGAGGAAAAAGGAAGGCCAGGGTTTTGCAGGCTTCATTGTGGATTCTTGTGGATTATTATGTTGATGGTGTGCTTCCTACTGTTATTGTAAGTGTGTTTATGTGTTCCATTCCTTAATCTCTTGCTGCTATTTAAACAAAAGAAGTGATAAAGTTTGAATTCATGCATGCCATGCTCAACTTTCAATTTTGTTTAAATTTTATGTTGTCCACCGTCTAGAGAGGATTCAAATTCATTGTTTGCCCTCTTTAGCTTTTCTCCTTTCCTCCTTGATCATCTTTTTCAACTAAAGGCATCAGCATAGATTCCTACCTTGCCCCAAGGAATCACCTGCAAAAACTGAGCTCAATCCCCGCACCCTGAATTGCACTCCCTCCAATCGCCACCAAACAATCCAAAAAACTCTAAACCAATCCCTCATATCAGTTTACTAGCCTAAAATCCTTGTTCCTAAATGGTCAACTCATCCTATTGACAAAATCCATCGAGTTTTGACCCGAGAGAGCCTTCTCATACCTCGTAGGGCTAGCTACGAGGTGAAATGGTTTGATGTAGCCTTGAGAGTTTGTCTATCTCAGCCTAGGTAAATTCCAAGCGCTAACAGCTTCGACTTTGAGGGGATCCAGTCGGATGCCCTCGTGGGAGACGAAAAATCTGAGAAGTCGACCCGATTCTACGCAGAAGACACACTTGTGAGGATTAAGCCTAATTTTGTAGTGTCGACAGCGAAGAAATATCTCGCGAAGGTGAGTAGGATGGTCCTGATGCTTGGCTAAATGAGTCGGAAGATCATCCAGGTATGGCTGTACAATGTGTCGTATGTCATGAAAAGCGTAGGACATTGCACGTTGGAAGGTAGCGCCGACATTTTTGAGACCGAAAGGGAGTTTCTTATAGGCAAAAGTACCCCATGGACAGATGAAAACGGTCTTGTGTTGATCAGTAGGAGCAATATTGATCTGGTTGTAACCAGAAAAACCGTCCATAAAAGAATACATCTCCATAAAAGAATACATCTCGCTTCCCGCACATTCGTCAATAATCTGATTAATGAATGGTGTGGGGAAATTATCTTTAGGATAGGCCCGATTAATATCACGATAATCGACACAAACGCGGATAGTTCCCTGTTTCTTAGCGACAGGTACAATATTAGAAACCCAATCTGTGAGCGGGATAAGATAAATAAAACCAGCTTTAAGAAGCTTCTCTACTTCGGCCTTGATCGCTGCAGCCTTTCGGGGGTGTACTAGACGTAAACATTGACGAACAAGCTTAGCACCTGGGTACGTGATGATTTCATGCACCACTATGCTGGGATCAATGCCGGGCATTTCTTCATAGGACCAAGCAAAAACATCACGAAATTCGTGAAAAAGGTTCGAATAAATTTGAATCTCCTCTGGAGTACAAGTGACTCCAATGTGAATGTGTTCGACGATCCCTGGTTTAATAGAGATGTCGATGGGCTGGGTTTGTGTAATGTTTGCCATATTGCCTTCAGAAGAGGTTTGATAAACATGAACAGGTGACTGAAGGAATCGAAATGGGAAACAAGGAGCAAACCGTTGAATATAAGTCGGCATATCTTGAGGGACAGAGAGTAACGAGGAACGATGGTGGGTATCGTGCCCAGGAGGTTCCTCGAGAGACATAGTCTCAATAATAGCTTCGTCAGAAGAAAATGTTTCTTTTAAAGGATCCGAAGAAGTTTGATTTGCAAGCCCTAAGGATGGAGCGAACGTGTGGAAAATCTTGCTCGAAAAAGCAAGTTCAGAAGAAGGAGTCGATGCAGCTACGATTTTGACGTAGTTGAGTTCGGCAGGACTCAACGGCATCTGGTCGCCCCAAGAATCTACTTGTTCGATGGGAGGAACGATCCATGGATCAAGAAAAGTAAAAATCATATTGACGGAAGCGACATTCGGAGGCGGGGCTGGAAAAACACCCATAAGGGCGGGATCTTTGAAAATCCTATGACCTAGACTCTCAATTGATTTGTTGGTATGCTCCACAAAAGGGATAGTTCCTTCCGAAGAGGAAGCGAAAAATGACAGCTGGTCGACTGTAATAATCTTCCCTTGGTGAGGGAAACGAATGATACAAAAGAAAGATGAAGCGATAGCTTGCATTGCATAGATCCAGCTGCGTCCGAGAAGGAGGTTGTAGGTTAGAGTAGCATCAACGACTTCAACTTCCATATCGACCTTTTTCCCTTCCAAAGAGATAGGTAAACGTGGGAGTATACCATAAGGACGGGACGCTCTTCCATCAAAAGCTTCCAAGGTGGTGGGAGACTGACTCAACATTGGAGATCCAATAGCTTTCCAACTGGCAATAGACATGATGCAAGTTGAAGCACCTTCATCAATGACTGTACGATGGATAGTTTTCTTATCGATAATGACCTGTATAAGGAATGCAATTTGGGGAGGCAGTCTCTGTGTATGGCAGTCTAAGTCAAACGTAATTAAATCCGAGTCAGCCGGGTCTATGCCGCCGATAGCGGATAGAAAGGACTTCCTCTGAGAGGGGCATCTCTAGAGAACTTCTAAAGCGGACATAGCTGATGGAGTCTGGGCTAAATCCTCAACGATATTGTAGTGCTGAGTAGCACGGGCATTTGGGTTGTAAGAAGATTTCCGGAGTACTCCTTTTGGAGGGCGTCGAAGAGGTGTTTCAGTACTAGGTCTCTCGATATGGAGAGGGTTTGAACTGAATGGAGGGGCACTGGGGGGAACCTCAGGCTCCTTCCCGGCAGATGGATAATCCTTTGTTCGATTACTGATATTAACAGGTATTGTTCCCGCCATGAACACTTGGGAACCGAAGGAAGAGGGAGGTTGAGAGGGGTCAGCGACCATTTGAGTTTGCTGTGAGGGAAAGGGTTCTTTAAGCACCACAGGGACCCCAGGAACGCCTTTCAACAAACGACTAACTTCAGACCACCGAGGGCAGTCTTTGGTATAGTGATCCTCATCATAGATAAGACAAGGATACTTGGGTTTGCGTTTGGAACTCTCCTCAGATGGAGGTTTAGGCGGTTCCTGTTTAGGTTGTTCTGACTTATTTTTCGTTTTCCCTTTATTTTTTTCTTTCGAGGCTTTGTCTGTCGTGGTGGACTGAACGACATTAACCTCGGAAGTAGGTTTCGAAGTAGGTATAACCTGAGAAGTGGTTTCAATTGGAGCATTTGACTTCTGCTTGCCAGGATGCGCGGAATTTTTCTTAGAGGATGAACTAACAGATCCAATAATGCCGTCAACAGTAGGTGTTGGCGGGGCTTTGGATGTTCCTGGTCTAGGGGCATCAAGAAAATAATCATACAATGTACCTGACTGAGAATAAACCAAGTCGAGGTATTGAGCACGTGCAATATCTTGCTCTTCAGTAACACACGCTCCCATCGCGATGTCCCGAGCTATTGGAGGAACGAATGAAGTCGTGAACCAATCCGTAAGCAGCTGGTCGGGAATCCAAAATTTAATCATATGTCTACGCCGTCTCCATTCATGGATGTGCTCAGAGATGTGCATAGCGGTTGTTTGTCGTAAGGATGTGAGGAGGTGCGTGCCCGTTTCATAATGAATGGGCAACTGAAAACGAGTGAGGAATGCCATAGCCAATGAGTTGAAATCCTGAAAGGATCTGCGATTGAGCTCAATATACCACTTAACAACAGAGCCAGTGAGAGTCCTTTGAAAAAGGCGAAGCCGAATTGAATCATTAAGCCATGAATTAGATGAACACCATAGATGATAGGTCATGACATGAGCTTGTGGATCTTCATTAGCTTTACCATCGAATTTTGGACAGTCAACAGGAATTTTGGTGGGAACCAGAGGCCAATAAGGATTATGAAGAATAGGATCATTAGTCAGTTTGGATACATCCGGTAATTCTAAAGTCGCTAAGAACGGTAACTGAGGATTGAAAGACGTCTGGGGATGCTGGTAGGATGAAGCACCCGGGTTCCAACCAGGTGGTGGTTGCCCCCATGGTGTGCTGACCGTAGGGATTTGTGTTTTGCGCCCCAGCGTATGGATTACCAAACGATGCTGCAAAAGTAGCATATGGTTGTTGATAATTCTGGTAAGGGGCAAACAAATGTTTCCCTTGAGGTTGTTGATAACCATAGTGTGGTGGGACTCCAGATTGAGTTTGAGACCCAGGCGGAGTTTGATAAAATGTTTGAGATTGAACTCCAGCCTGCATTTGAGAACCAGATGGATTTTGGGATCCTACTTGGGTCCAAGTGCCGGGTTGAGCAGCGCCAGTAGACGGATAACCTTGGGCTATCTGAGCAGAAGGATAACCTTGTTGGTACTGAGGTTGGCCTACCTGCTGATACTGAGGTTGACCTACCTGCTGATACTGAGGTTGACCTACCTGCTGATACTGAGGTTGACCTCCCTGCTGATACTGAGGTTGTTGTTGTGCAGCAGAAGGTTGTCCTATCATACCAGATGGCAGAGTGGACTGGGCAAGTGATTGGCCCAACTGTGTTTGAGGTTGACCAGTTTGTCCAGAAGATTGAGTATATTGGACAGTCGGCTGACTAATTGGTTGGGCAGCTTGGCCAGAAACTTGGGTATACTGGACGTTAGGTTGATTTGGGTTAACAAATGATTGACCGGTTTGTCCAGTATGAGAACCTTGCTGGATACCAGGTTGAGCTTGCTGAGTGGAAGGTTGGCCTGGATTACCAGTAGGTTGCATATGAGAGGTGAAAAAGGGACCACTAGAGGCAAAAGGGTTTCCTTGGAAGGATTGCCCTTGTAGGTTTTGCTGATGTGGTTGTTCGGGTTGCGCATACGACGCTTAACCACCGTGATAAGAGGTGGAACCCTAGTCTATGGACAACAGAACTGAAATCTCTCCCACTGACAGCTGACCTGTCCTAGTCCCAGGAGGTGGTAGATACTGATCATATTGCCCTCCAAGTGAGACATTCGATGTAGGATCAAAACCTAGGAAGAAATAGGTCGAAGGTCGACTAAAAGGAGGGGTCAAAGAAGCCACAGATACTGTTGGAGGGGTTATCACTGAGGTAACAGCTGTACCGCGAGGTGGTGGAGTCGAAGGCTCCGTATTTGAGAATACGGGTGGTGACCAAATAGAAGTCGGCAAAGGAGATGATAGAAAATCACGCAATGCTCTATAACCAAGAGGTAGTCTTCCGGTAGTAGCACTACTAACATGTGTAGATTCCATTGTGTTGGGAATCTCGTCCCCTGGAACGCCAGATTCGTCAGTCGTAGTAGGGGATGGGTTTTCCATATTAGAAGGAAATGGTTTCTGAGGAGAAGTGTATTCCCAGAAAGGGATACCATTTTGAGAAGGGAGGAAGATACAATGTACCAGGACGCCCATTGTGGATTGGCATTATCCCTGAAAAGCCACTGAGGATAGTTGCCATGGATAAATGATGACTCTCGACCTCTATCATGTGGATTTTTCCCTCAAAGAACTTCATGATAAGAGAGGAAAAAACATATGGGTGCGCGTTGGCCAAAAATCATAACCAAATTTAGGTGGCACGAGTGTTTCTCTAGGACAAAGTGCCAATGGGCGCGCCCCCTTTTGAGGATCTGAATCATTGGCGCAGGTAAGACACTGTGTACCTGCGCCAATGGAAAAAGGGCACTTTTTAGGGATAATTTGCAAAAGGTGTCTTCAGGGAACACGAAGTACATACTCAGGGGAACATAATGCAAGTGTTTTTAGGTTATGTCATTGGTCACAGGTCCCGAAATGTGTCCTCCAATGTATGAAAACAAGGGTAACAGGGACGGTGACCAACAGTGACAAATTACTGTGTAACAGTTCACATATGCCTCCCGGGACAAGCATGGCCAACATTACCGCTCATGCGCTACCGAGTGGGGATGGAGAGAAGATGAAAATCGACCACCCTAAAAACGACCTAAGGCCATCATTCAAGTGAACACGAAAACACAACTCGATTTCCAACCCACCTTTCACACAGAAAGAAAACATGTCGCTGGTATCATCTAGAGGGGCACGAGGGGACCAATACAACCTAGGGAGCCACACCACAACAACCCATACAGCTTGGAGAGAAGAAGGGGAGTTGTTCACATATGCCTCCCAGGACGAGCATGGCCAACATTACCGCTCATGCGCTACCCAGTGGGGATGGAGAGAAGATGAGAATCGGCCACCCTACAAACGACCCAAGGCCATCGTTTAGGCAAACCCGAAAACACAACTCGATTTCCAACCCACCTTTCACACGGAAAGAAAACCTGCCGCTGGTATCATCTGGGGGGGCACAAGGGGACCACGACGAGCCCGGGAGCCACACCACAACAACCCATACATCTCCAAGAACTTCGAGAGCAGAAGGGGAATTGTTCACATATGCCTCCCGGGACGAGCATGGCCAACATTACCGCTCATGCGCTACTGATTGGGGATGGAGAGAAGATGAAAATCGGCCACCCTACAAATGACCCAAGGCCATCGTTCAGGCAAACCCGAAAACACAACTTGATTCCCAACTGACCTTTCACACGGAAAGAAAACCTGCCACTGGTATCATCTAGAGGGGCATGAGGAGACCAGGAAAAGCCGGGGAGCCACACCACAACAGCCCATACAACTCCAAGAACTTGGAGAGCAGAAGGGGAATTGTTCACATATGCCTCTTGGGACGACCATCGCCAGTGTTACCGCTCATGCGCTACTGAGTGGGGATGGAGAGAAGATGAAAATCGGCCACCCTACAGACGACCCAAGGCCATCTTTCGGGAAAACCCGAAAACACAACTCGATTTCCAACCCACCTTTCACACGGAAAGAAACCCTGTAGCTGGTATCATCTTGAGGGGCACGAGGAGACCAAGACGAGTCGGGGAGCCACACCAGAACAACCCATACAGCTCCAACAACTTAGAGAGCAGAAGGGAAATTGTTCACATATGCCTCCCAGGACGAGCATGGCCAACATTACCGCTCATGCGCTACCGAGTGGGGATGGAGAGAACATGAAAATAGTCCACCCTACAAATGACCCAAGGCCATCCTTTAGGAAAACCTGAAAACACAACTCAATTACCAACCCACCTTTCACACGAAAAGGAAGCCTGTCACTTGTATCATTTGGTTGGGCACAAGGGGACTAAGACGAGCCAGGGCACTGCACCACAACAACCCACACGAGTTTACATGGATGCCCTCGCCCAAATGAGTTTGCACGGACACCATCGAACGACCCACCCGAATGAGTTGACACAAGTGCCATCGAACGACCTGCCTGTAAGAGTTTACATGGTCGCACACAAGACCGAAACAAAGGGACAAGGGAGAGGTAGGCAAACGAGATGCACAAATGTGCACAAAGCCACCCTAGGGTCACAACTTAGCATTTTTGTCATGGGATCATTCACCCTAGCACACCCTCGCCTAACCCGCCCGAACGAATTGACTCAGACACCCTTAAACAACCCACCCAAACGAATTGACTCAGACGCCCTTAAACGACCCACCCGAACGAGTTCACATGGGTGCCCAAACAACCGTAACGAAGGGACAAGGGAGAGCCGGGCAAACGAGCTGCATGGACGTGCACAAAGCCAACCTCGGGTCACAAATTAGCATTTTTTGATATGGGCTCATTCGCCCGGGGTGCCCTCGACCGACCCGCCTGAAAGAGTTCACCCGAACGACCCGCCCGAACGAGTTCACATGCGCACCCTCAAACGATTCACCAAAATGAACAGACAAGGGAGAGCTGGGTAAACGAGCTGCACGAATGTGCACAAAGCCAACCTCGGGTCACAACTTAACATTTTTTGATACAGGCTCGGTGCCCTCGCCCGACTCGCCTGAACGAGTTCACCCGAACAACTCGCCTGAATGAGTTCACATGCGCACCCTCACACGACTCACCGAAACGAAGGGACAAGGGAGAGCCGGGCAAACGAGCTGCACGAACGTACACAAAGCCAACCTCGGGTCACAACTTAGCATTTTTTAATACAGGCTCGTTCGCCTAGGTGCGCCCTCGCCTGACCTGCCTGAACGAGTTCACCCGAATGACCCGTCCGAACGAGTTCACAAGCGCGCCCGCAAACGACTCATCGAAATGAGGGACAAGGGAGAGCCGGGCAAACGAGTTGCAAGAATGTGCACAAAGCCAACCTTAGGTCACAACTTAGCATTTTTTGATACGGGCTCGTTCGCCCGGGTGCGCCCTCGCCCGACCCGCCTGAACGAGTTCACCCGAACGACTAGCCCGAACGAGTTCACACGCGCGCCCTCAAACGACTCACTGAAACGAAGGGACAAGGGAGAGCCGGGCAAACGAGCTGCATGAACGTGCACAAAGCCAACCTCGGGTCACAACTTAGCATTTTTTGATATGGGCTCGTTCGCCCGGGTGCGCCCTCGCCCGACCCGCCTGAACGAGTTCACCCGAATGACCTGCCCGAATGACCCGCCTGAACGAGTTCACACGCACGCCCTCAAATGACTCACCGGAACGAAGGGACAAGGGAGAGCCGGGCAAACGAGCTGCACGAACGTGCACAAAGCCAACCTTGGGTCATAACTTAGCATTTTTTGATACGGGCTCGTTCGCCTGGGTGCGCCCTCGCTCGACCTGCCTGAACGAGTTCACTCAAACGACCCGCTCGAACGAGTTCACACGGGCGCCCTCAAATGACTCACCAAATCAAAGGGACAAGGGAGAGCCGGGCAAATGAGCTGGACGAACGTGCACAAAGCTAACCTCGGGTCACAACTTAGCATTTTTTGGTACGGGCTTGTTCGCCAGCATGCGCCCTCGCCCGACCCGCCTGAACTTGTTCAACCGAACGACCCGCCCGAACGAGTTCACACGCACACCCTCAAACGACTCACCGAAACGAAGGGACAAGGGAGAGCCGGGTAAACGAGCTGCACGAACGTGCAAAAAGCCAACCTCGGGTCACAACTTAGAATTTTTTGATAAGGCTCGTTCGCCCGGGTGCACCCTCGCCCGACCCCCCTGAACGAGTTCACCCAAACGACCCGCCCGAATGAGTTCACATGCATGCCCTCAAACGACTCACCCAAACGAAGGGACAAGGGAGAGTGTTGTAGATCTAACCCAGAAATATATGATAACAGAAATATCCCAATAATTAACAAGATCAAAATAGATAGAAATGCTTCTTTATTATCAAACCCTTATGGTAGGGCAACACCATACATTCACTCCTTAAGGAAGGAGAATACTCCACAAGCCATATGCCTGTTCATACAAAAATACTTCTCTTCATATCTCTCCATGTGGAGTCTCTAGCCTCTATATAGGCCTCATACATACAATACCATGCATCATTACCATGGTTTCCTCATACCATCAACTAATACCATGGGCCCCTTACATTATTATTAACTACTTGTGGTCCCTTACATGACATGGGTTAACCACCTTATTTATTACTATGGCCCATCCCATTATTACATTATTACCTTGGGTACCCCATATTACCCCCCCTGGGTATATAACATTCCACCCCCCTTAGCATGTTTCGTCTCCGAAACATGGGAAGAACACAAATAATAAGATCTACTCAAAAGATTAGTCCACTGATACCATGCATGTGCATCTAGCCATCCAAGAGAAAGGTGAACCCTCGATCTCGCTGGTGTCTCGCTCGCTTGATATGGAAGTTGACCATGGCAGTTCTTTTGTGTTGATGTGTAGTAGGTGGATCTTTGCTCCTTGCTATCCATCATATGGGGGTTGTTGTCCCTGTGGCTAATAGGTTGGCATCTTGTTGGTTGTTTTCTTGCGGGGTGATGTGGGTGATGATATGTTGAAGTTTTAACCCACGGTGTCTTTTTCTATAATTCACCCTGCTGAGGTGCTTGTTGTGGTGTCTTCTTTTCCAATATGACTTCAACCACTGAGTCCTTCTCTGATGTATCAACACCTGTAACCTTTTCTGCTTTAGCCTCTGTTTGTGTCTGATTGTCGACCATCAACTGCTCCTCATCTGATATGTCCGACCCTGGAACATCTTCTGCTTCAGTCTCCTTGGACTCTATCTGTTTATTAATGGAAATGTCCTGTAATATAATTTTCTTCTTTTTATACCAGAGCTTCAGGAATTTCTTCTGTACATTAATATTGATAGTACCCACAGATTCCATCCAAGGATATCCCAAAACGACATCCATATTATCCATCTCTGAAGCATAAAAATCACCATGCAACACATATTTATCCATAGAAATCTTCAAATCCTTGTACACTTGAACATCCTCATTATCAACCTGTGTATGTTGAATTTGTTTTGCTGGGACTTGCAATTTTTTTGCCAAATTAACACTGATAAAATTATGTTTACAACTAGGATTTATAGACACAACGATCTTCTCCTTTTGAATCAACCCATGAACCTCCAATAAGGATATACCAGTAGGAAATAGACCCACATGTTTCTCCTTGTCTTGTTTTCTGGCATGAGACCATCTGTCTAAAAGTAATTTTTCAAATTCTTCATCGGGCAGGTTGAGACACTTCTTTTGGTTAAGTAATCCCCACCATGTGGCTGCCTCATCTTTAAAACTAGCCGTTGCCACCCATTTCCAATTATATCTAAATAACCTCTTGTATCCATTTATGTGTTCTGCAATAGTACGACCATTATCATTCCCTGTAAAAAATGCCTTGCTAGAAGCCATGAAGAGGGTTTTGAAAAAGAAAAATGGTGAAAATTTGAAATTGTCACAGTTTCTTCAATATTGCTCAGAATCTCTATTGTAACCTATTTTCTGAAATGGAACAATCATTCTGCATCTGCCCATGTGATAGAAATCCTAATTCAGACACTAGAATTTCAGATCTGCGCTGCTACTCCCCCGCCGTCACCCAAAATTTCTGAAAAAAGAGTTGATTTTAAATCAGCGATATCTCCCTCATCCGGACTCCGATTCGCCTGATTTTTTTTTTGAAATTGGGTGTTTTTTCATAAAGATTCCAGATGTGCAATTAGATCTTGTAGATCTTGCACCAAGATGTCTAGATATGCGCCGCAAACGCGCTGCCCGAAAAAATTAGCTGCAACCCCACTGATTATTAGATCAACGATATCGCCTTCATCCGGACTCCGATTCGACCGAATTTTTTTTTGAAATCGGCTATTTTTTCACAAGGAATAAAAATATGCAATCATATTTTTCATATCTTGAAGCAAAACGTACATATCTGATCTGAAAACTCGCCGCTCTTGAAATCCTGCAAAAAGTAAAAAAAATTCCACTTTTGTGCTCAAGAAAGTGCTCTGATACCACTTGTTGTAGCTCTAACCCAAAATGATATAGATATGATAAGAAAATATAATATAATGCAAATAAACCCAGAAATAGATAGAAATGCTTCTTTATTATCAAACCCTTATGGTAGGGCAACACCATACATTCACTCCTTAAGGAAGGAGAACACTCCACAAGCCATATGCTTGTTCATACAAAACTATTTCTCTTCATTTCTCTCCATGTGGAGTCTCTAGCCTCTATATATGCCTCATACATACAATACCATGCATCATTACCATGGTTTCCTCATACCATCAACTAATACCATGGGCCCCTTACATTATTATTAACTACTTGTGGTCCCTTACATGACATGGGTTAACCACCTTATTTATTACTATGGCCCATCCCATTATTACATTATTACCTTGGGTACCTCCCTCGGTACCCCATATTACCCCCCCTAGGTATATAACAGAGAGTCGAGCAAACGAGCTGCACGAACGTGCAAAAAGCCAACCTCGGGTCACAACTTAGCATTTTTTGATACGGGCTTGTTCGCCTAGGTGTACCCTTGCCCGACCCGCCTGAACGAGTTCACCCGAACGACCCACCCGAACGAGTTCACACGCACTTCCTCAAATGACTCACCAAAATGAAGGGACAAGGGAGAGCCGGGAAAACGAGCTACACGAACATGCACAAATCCAACCTCGGGTCACAACTTAGCATTTTTTGATACGGGCTCGTTTGCCCGGGTACGCCCTCGCCCGACCCGCCTGAACGAGTTCACCCAAATGACCCGCCCGAACGAGTTCACACACACACCCTCGAACGACTCACCGAAACGAAGGGACAAGGGAGAGCCGGGCAAATGAGCTACACGAACGTGCACAAAGCCAACCTCGGGTCACAACTTACCATTTTTCGATATGGGCTCGTTCGCCCCGGTGTGCCCTCACCCGACCTGCCTGAATGAGTTCACCCGAACGACCCGCCCGAACGAGTTCACAGAACGCCCTCAAACGACTCACCGAAACGAAGGGAGAAGGGAGAGCCGAGCAAATGAGCTGCACGAACATGCACAAAGCCAACCTCGGGTCACAACTTAGCATTTTTTGATATGGGCTCGTTCGTCCGCGTGTGTCCTCGCCCGACCAGCCTGAACGACCTGCCCGAACGAGTTCACATGCACGCCCTCAAACAAATCACCGAAATGAAGGGACAAGGGAGAGCTAGGCAAACGTGCTCCACGAACGTGCACAAAGCCAACCTCGGTCACAACTTAGCATTTTTTGATACAGGCTCGTTCGCCTGCATGCGCCCTCGCCCGACCCACCTGAATGAGTCCACCTGAACGACCCGCCCGTACGACCCGCTAGAACGAGTTCACCCAAATGACCCGCCCGAACGAGTTCACACACACGCGCTCAAACGACTCACCGAAACGAAGGGAGAAGTGAGAACCGGTAAACGAACTGCACGAACGTGCACAAAGCCAACCTCGGGTCACAACTTAGCATTTTTCGATACGGGCTTGTTCGCCCGGGTGCGCCCTCGCCCGACCCCCCTGAACGAGTTCACCCGAACGACTCACCCGAATGAGTTCACATGCATGCCCTCAAATGAATCACCGAAACGAAGGGACAAGGGAGAGCCGGGCAAACGAGCTACACGAACATGCATAAAGCCAACCTCGGGTCAAAACTTAGCATTTTTCGATAAGGACTCGTTCGCCTGCGTGCGCCCTCACCCGACCCGCCTGAACGAGTTCACCCGAACGAGCTGCCCGAACGACCTACCTGAACGAGTTCACATGCACGCCCTCAAACGACTCACCGAAAAGAAGGGACAAGGGAGAGCCGAGAAAACGAGCTGCATGAATGTGCCCAAAGCCAACCTCGGGTCACAACTTAACATTTTTTTATATGGGCTCGTTCACCTGGGTGCGCCCTCG
Organism: Pinus taeda; assembly: GCA_000404065.3. NCBI lineage: Eukaryota > Viridiplantae > Streptophyta > Pinopsida > Pinales > Pinaceae > Pinus > Pinus taeda. The sequence continues at coordinate 673 of APFE030691744.1, read as the reverse complement.
CCTGACCCGCCTGAACGAGTTCACCCGAACGACCCGCCTGAACGAGTTCACACGCACGCCCTCAAACGACTCACCGAAATGAACGGACAAGGGAGAGCTGGGCAAACGAGCTGCACGAACATGCACAAAGCCAACCTCGAGTCACAACTTAGCATTTTTTGATACGGGCTTGTTCGCCCGTGTGCGCCCTCGCTCGACCCACCTGAACAAGTTCCCCCGAACAACCCACCCGAATAACCCGCCTGAACGAGTTGACACGCACGCCATCAAACAACTCACCGAAATGAAGGGACAAGGGAGCGCCAGGAAAACGAGCTGTACGAATGTGCACAAAGCCAACCTCGGGTCACAACTTAGCATTTTTTGATACGGGCTCATTTGCCCTCGCCCGACCCGCCTGAACGAGTTCACCCGAATAACCCGCCTGAACGAGTTCACACGCACGCCCTCAAATGACTCACCAAAATGAAGGGACAAGGGACAGTTCGGCAAACGAGTTGCACGAACGTGCACAAAGCCAACCTCGGGTCACAACTTAGCATTTTTTGATACGGGTTCATTTGCCCGCGTGCGCCCTCGCCCGACCCGCCTGAACGAGTTCACCCAAATGACCCGCCCGAACGACCCACCCGAACGAGTTCACATGCACGAACGACCCACCTGAATGAGTTCA